>JAQZBX010023492.1:0-30793 GCA_029593785.1 Cabassous unicinctus | reverse complement strand
TGCTTTGGTGCTTGGCTGTCCAGCTCTAGGTCTTGGATGACGTGTGGTCAGCGAAGACTTGGTTGGCAGCATCGGTGAAGACGGATTGAGGGGCTGCAGGTCCTGCCCACCTCTGGCCTGGGGGGTGGCGATGAAAGGTGATGTGTTCCTTTGGTTTTACATCTGCCCCCATTGTTTCTGTCGCCTAGTTGCTGTGTCTCTATAAACAATGGACAAGTTGCATTTCAGTCTCTGGAGTCTTTGACATGGTAGAGTCCCTGAAGTTAATTCATTTTTTCATTTATTCTGCAAATAATTACCTTGTTCCTCCATGAACAAACCAGAAATCCTCTGAATTACTGGGGATTGAGTCATAAATGAAATGGCCCTACCCTCATGGTACTTAAATCTAAGGATATTTTCAGAAAACTAGACCCCAGAGAGCTCATTTTGTTTCCAGTGTCATTGAAACTTTCCTAAAATGACTTCCTCCTTGGTTAGCAGGGCAGGAGCCACCCCGGGCGATGCCCTCTGATATTTTGGGCTTTTGCAGGACTTCCACGTGCTCATTCAAAGCCTAAGCGCCTTCGAACTGATGTTTGTGCTTGGCCCAAAAATTTGAGTTAAAAAAATAATCCATTGCATCAACTCATCTTTTCATTGTTTGCCTCTTTGCCCTCAAGGCTAAGCCAAAGTTTCTGTTAATTGGGCATCGTAGGTAGTTGAGATGTGGTTAGAGGAGATTTTATTGTGTGTGCAGGCAGCTGCAGGGATGTTTGAAATGACGCTGCCCCTCCCTTCCTGCCAGGCTCCTGCGGTGGGCATGAGTGACATCCCCAAAAGTCACACGTCCCTGTGTGATTGCCTCTCCAAGGAGACTGGGCCTCTATCCGCAGCCAACCCTGATGACCTCTTGGGCTGAGCCCTGCTCTCTTCCTGTCCCCATGCCAACTGTGCCTTCCTGATTGCTCAGCTAACTTGCTGGTTCCGTTCGCCGGCAGTTCTGAGCTTTCTGGGGTACTGCTCAGCTGCCCAGTCACCGGGGCCTTTCTGGAGACTTCCCGTTTGCCAACTGGTGACCAACAGACCAATGTTCTTAAAAGGACCTTGCTGTTTCTCCTCTGTCTCCCACGTCACCCTAAACAGAATGCTCTGGCATCACTTGTGTGCATGTAGGTGATCATCATGAAGGGGAAACTGAGCTCAGATCTCCTGCTTTACAGGCTTGTCTGCATTGAACAACCTAAAAGTCCTGTTATCACCCCATTTCACAGATGAAATAACTGAGGCACAGGAGGTTAATACACTGCCATGGAGCCAGGAAGTGGAAGAGGTGGGATGCAACCCAAGCAGTGCAGCTGGCTGTCCCTGGCTGCAGTTCACTCTGTGGCATCGGTGGGTCCAGCCTGAACTGTGCATGTTAAGAGTCTGAAGTGGCCATCACAAAGGGGACCCTGTTCCTCCGAGGTGCCAGGCACCTCCGTCCAGGCCCAGCCTCAGGTAGATCTTAGGTTTCTCCCAGCCCTGACAGGCAGCTCCAGGTCGATGCAAAGCTGGAGGGTTGTGGGGCAGCTCTGTAGACTCCAGCCTCAGGGTAGGCACGGGAGAACTCTGCCCAGATGTCCCTGAAGGCAGGTTATCCCAGGGCTGTGCATTTCCTGGTGCTCTTGGCCTTCAAGTGTTAAAGATAACAGGGGTTGGAGGATCCAGTCAACCCTCTCAGTCACCCTGTGCAGTCGGGAGCCTTGACCGCATCGTTCAGGGCAGCAGCAGAGGATCATAGAGGTCTGCGCTTGATGTTCAGTAATTGTTAGAATGAAAGGAGTGAACAAACTAACTTTGTGTTCATTTCACTTTGCACTTTCAACAAACTAACTTTGTGTTCATTTCACTTTGCACTTTCCTATTACCTGCCCAGTGGGTTCTGTCATTACAGGGCTAAGTTGCAAATCATAGAAACATGACTGAAACCGACTCATAGAAAGGGAAATCAATGGCTCTCATAACTGGAAAGATCAGAGGTTGGATGACTTCAGGCGTAGCTGTATCCAGGGGCTTGAACGACGTCATCTCTTCTTTGCTTTCATCTGTATGGGGTTTATCCTCTGGAGAGCTTTTCCTTTCTGGTGGCAAAGCTGGTCCCTAAAAGGTTTAAGCAACATTTACTGTTTTAGTTTCCTGGGCTGCTCAATGCAGATACCATGAAATGGGTTGGCTTAAACAATGGGAATTTTTTAGCTTACAGTTCTGAGGCCATGAGAATGTCCAAATCAAGGTATCATCAAGGCGATGCTTTCTTCCCGAAGACTGACTACCGGCGATCCTTGGCACCTCTGCCAAATGGCAAGGCACATGGCAGCATCTGCTGGTCTCTCCCTTCTCTTCTGGGTTTCATTGCTTTCAACTTCTGTGGCTTTTTCTCTCTCTATTTATTCCATTTATAAAGGACTTTAGTAAGAGGATTAAGTCTCATCCTCATTGAGGTGGGTCACACCTTAACTGAAGTAGCCTCATCAAAAGACCCTACTTACAATGGGTTCCCACCCACAGGGATGGATCAGATTTAAGAACATGTTTTTCTGGGGTGCATACAGCTTCAAGCCACCACAAGGACCCCTGGTGTAGAGTCCTTCATTCTTAGTATTTCCAGCAGAAATCCCAGGACTGAGTCTCGTTGTCTTGGCTTTGGCAGTCATGTGGCCCAGTAGCATGGAATGGCACTGGTTGTCATGCCCGGCTCACTGGGAAGATTTGGGGATAGGAGTGGGGTGTTTCCCCAGAGGAAAACCAAGGCTCCGGTTTGCCCCTGTGAATGGATGCCAGGAGGCAGACGTAGGAGCCGTCACTGTGTCCGCGCCCCTGGCCTCATGTGGTGGGACTCGCAGGAAGCCTTCAGGTGTAGAGCCTGTTAGTTAATAATTCTGCACATTTTCTTGAGCACCCACTGTGGGCCAGGCCCCGAGACCCCTGCGGAGGAGCTCCGTTTTCTCTTCTGTTAATTGTTCGTTCTTTTTCCCCTTCGCCTTCCCCTTCCATCCCCAGGGACCACTGGAAAGGGCACCACCTCTCCAGTCCTGAGTAATTGTGGCCACCTTTCTTCTCCCCCATCCCTCAGTTTATGCTGCTGCTTTCACACCTGTCCCAGGAGGCCTTGTAGGAGAGCCCCTGGATCTGTCCGCTTCCCAAGCCTGGAGCCTGGGATGGGCTGACTCCAGCATCCCCACGTGCCTTGACCCCTGCCCGCTCCCTTGTGGGCCTCTATAAATGCTTGCTGGGGCTTCCCCATCGCCAGCCTGGAGGCGCATCGCCGATGGAGCCGAGCACCCTGCGAGCAGTGGCAGCAGCTGGTGCCCTGGGTGGCATCTGGCTTCTCTCAAGCTTCTCGTCAGGAATCGGATTTTCCAGGCTGTGCCTGGAGCTTGGCCATCTCCCTGGATAGCACTGATTGATTGCCCTTGAGGTGCCCTGAATCCACACCCAGAAGCCAGATACCACCTCCTGCACCAAGACAGGGTGTGGGCAGCCTGGGAAGGAAGAATTTAGCGAGAGGGTGTGACTGGTTTGGCTCTGTGCTTGGCCATGTTCAGGGCATAGGTGCTGCCCTCCTCATCTGTTTGGCATCAGCCCCATGGGAGGAGAGTGAGCTCCCCAAAGAGACAGATATGCAGAGCCCAGGCTTCAGATGGGGGCACAACGGACAGTGTAGCCAAGTGGTTAGGTCCATAGAGCCACCGTACTTGGGTTCAAATCTTTCCGACGTTGGGGGCCTGGAGCACGCTCCTTAACCCATCAGGGCCTCAGCTTCTCCATCTGTAAATTAGGGGTACTGGCCCTATCGAGTTGAGACGATTAAATGACATCATGCGTGCAGAGTGCCCAGCTCGCGGCGCAGCCCCTAGTAGGTGCTCCAGCAGCAGCACTGGCATTCGCCTCAGACCTCAGTGGGCACCAGGGGAGATGAGGCTCACCCGAGAGACTTCCAAGTCGGATGAGTCCAGGGCCAGCGGTCACTGGGAGATGGAGCGCGTGGGACAGGGTGAGGACTTGCAGGGGAGGCGTTTTGGGAGGTGGCATCTGCCAGGGCTCTGCCTCCCTCGCACGTGCTGGTGTCCGCGGGCTCTGAGGCAAGCAGCTTAACCCTCCCGAGCCTCACCTTATAAGATGGGAACGATGGCATCCGCCCTGCGGGGCCTGGGACATAGTAGGGGTTTATTAAGTGGCAGCTGCCACCTTATTAATAAGCTACCTTCAATGCCGGGTGGAATACAGTGGATTGCAATAAATCAAGTGGTGTTTATTAAGCATGGGGTGCGACGCTGGCATGCAGTGCGTACGTGAGGGTGTCTGCCCAGTGGCCCTCTTCTGCCTGAGGGATATTGAGAGTCTTGGCAACACTGAGCTTTTAGCTTTCTTCTCCAGGGCAGGGCTGTGGGCCCAGGTGGTGCTCAGAGGGAGCGGGAGTTGGCCTCAGGGAAGTCCTCGGGCTTGAGCCCCAGCTTAGGAATGCCAGGTTCCAATGGGATGGCTGGGATGGCTGGGTGAGCCTTCCCCCAGCCAGGCCATCCCTCGGGACACGGCCTGGGGCCGGGAGCCATGAGCCAGACCCTTTCCCTCTTGCTTTACTCCCTGCCCTGTCAGCCCGGGCCCCTCTTTTGCACGACCTCTCGTCTCACTCTCCTAAATGCTTGGGAGACGAGCATATGATTGGTCCCTGCCTACCCAGGGGCCTGGCAGGCCCTCGACCAGATGGCCATCCCGGTCCACGCCGCTGCACCTGGAAGAGTGGGCAGAGTGCCTGCTACGTAGAGCCGTTTCCATCCAGGAGGTGTGGGAAGTAGTTACCTTGGGGAGTTTGGGTCAAGGGTGACACGTTGGAAGCTCCTTCCTACCGAGGCAGCCCTTACAGTTTTTGATTAGTCTTAAGTGTTCACTCACCTTTGTATTGAGCCCAAATTCCGTCTCACTGTAGCATCCACCTTCTGACCCGTGTCCTACCATTTGAGAGTCTTACGTAAAACATCTATCTCCTTGCCATGATGAGCCTCCTGATGGAAGAAGACGGCCGTCATGGCAGGGTAGACCAGCTGCGTTTCTCTAGGCCTCTCTCCTCCCAGCCACAGCAGAGCAGGTTGTGCTGGGTGGGTGGAAAGGACAGGGTGTCTTGCTGTGATCCGCCCAGCTTGACCAGCCTTAGATCTCTCACCTCCCACCAGGAGCCCTTTAAGAGGGTGGACAAAGAGCTGCTGGAGCCAAAATCTTTTGCCCATCCCAGGGGAAGACTGTGTGTTCTGGCTCTCCTGATGTTTGTTTAAGAGGACACAGCAGGAGCCTGAAGACATCAGGCCGGGAGGGAGGGAGGAAGCCTGTGGAATGCGATCGGGGCAGGTGGGGCTGGCATCGGGCTGCCCTTCCCCTGGGCACCCCACCCCCATGCCGCCTGCTCCGAGGCCAAGAGGAACCCAAGGAGGCTCTAGTGACATGTTCGCATCCCCTTTTCGGGGTCCGTAAGCAGCATACATGGCCCAATAAACTACTCTCCTCTTGGCAGGAGTGTCCTATAAACATTTGCAGGCATCAGGGAGACTGCAAGAGGAGGAAGGCAAAGGTGGAGAGGAAAATAATACAGTAAATGCCGACCGGCTGGAAAAAGGGATTGAATTTCTCTGCCTGGAAATGTTTAACTTGAACAAGCCTCCTACCTGCCAGGCCAGCCTGGACTGGGGTCTGGTTTCTCGCCCACTTCCCCCAAATTAGATTTTGCGGATGTGCACACAAACATTAATTTGGAAGATTTATAGCTTTCTCCAGAGATTGGGAGCAGGGACAGTTTCCTGGGCACCAGCGTTACCTGTTAGTTTTCATGATTGCTGAAGGACTTCAGCTGAGAACTCTGTGACCCTGCCAGTTGTCCTTGCTGAAGTCTGTGCTGTCTACTCACCTGGAGGAGGATCAGGGCTGGTGTCCTTTTGTTCCCAGGGCCTCCTGGGTGTCACTGCCTAGGGCTTCATGATGGAGAGCAGCCAGGGCTTGCATTGGGTTCCCTTTGGATTTAGGGGGGGACAGCTGCAGCTAGGTGTGCCTTGTCCACCACTGGCAGTGACCTCACTGGCCTGGCTGACGAGAAGCCTGCAATTCCAGGGAGACACGGCCGTGAGCCCACAGGACTCGGGCTTTTTCTTGTTACAAGTCCAGTTACGATGTGAACACCTGCTACTGATTAGGAAACTTATTTCTTCAATTGGCTTATTTCTCGGCTGCTTTGCCCAACCATGGAAGCAGTTCTGAAGCATCCACAAGCCTGGTGATGATTTGTGCATTTTATTGTTTCACACACTATCCTGCCAGGCTTGCAAGCCCAGGTTACACTCATCTGTCTTCCTTCCCCTTCAGACGGCCACGTGTGATCAGTCATATTTCAGATGTGTCAAGGAAGAGAGCATCAGCCTAAGGCCCAGAGGTTCCAGGGAAATATGTTTTTGAGGTCTCTGGAGGTGGGAGGAGTGGGGAGAGAAAAGAGGAAAGAGCTAGAAGTAGTTCAGCTTGAGAGTAGGGTGGGAAGAGGCAGACTTAAAAGAAAAGCCTCTCGCCTGCTCCGAGCAGCTTGCATCCAGTGCTTCCATTCATTCCTTTGTTCAGTCTGCAGCAGCCAAACCTAGAGTTTTGCTATTCTCTAGTTAGTGCCTGTAGAATGGTTTCTCCGTTTTCTCCTAGGTGATGGGGCCGGGGAGGGGGATAGGGGCTTCAAGGAAAATCCTGTTTGTTCATGAAAGTGCCTCTCTGGGTGAGTGGGCTTGGGCGGGGTGTGGGCATTGGCCTGATTGAAGGTGTCCCTTGCCCTGGGCTTGTGCAGCTCAAGAATTACTTCTCAGGTCATGGGCCAGGGCTGTGCTAGCTCCAGAAGCAGGCGGAAGGCTGCTGTCCTTGTCTGGAGCACAGAGGTCTGGATTGGCAGGGTCACTTGTAATCCTCCCGGGAAGACCCAGGAACCAGTTGCCGTTGGTCAGAATCCTGCCTTGCCTCCCTGCCCTTCAACTTAAGGCCACGGTGCTGGAACCTGGTCTCGTGTTCTCTCGAACTGGGCTTTGAGAGTGTGTGTGTGTGCACGTGCGCCTATGTGGGAGGTGGTTGAAGGCCGTGGGGTTTTTTCAATTTACATTTTTCAAATAGTTTTCTCCTCTGCTCTCCCAAGAGGCAGCACACAGAGTGGAAGCAGCATTTGACCTTTGTGAAATGTCGGTGGAGTGTGCCAGATAGGAGGAAATGTTTGGTGGCAAGTCAGCGGCAGCTCAAAGCTGGGCAGAAAAGTGACATCTCTACCTTTTCCAGTCCCTAAGCTGGAGAAAACGCGTGCACAGGCAACAAGAGAGGGGTATCCTGGTGCCTGAGGCTCCAGGTCCCAGGGGCTGCTTACCAGGAGCCAGCTCCCACTGCTGTGAGGGCCCCTGGAGGGCTCAGAAGGGAAGAGGAGGAAAAGACGCTGCTGTGTATATACCACCCACAGTCACGTGTTTGAGCCTCATGACAACCTTTTAAGGCAGACATTCTTCTGACCCCATTTTACAGATGAGAAAATGAGGCATGGAGAGGTGAAATGACTTCCCCAAGATCACTGAGCTGGTAAGCGGTTGGCACTCGAGCCCAGACTTCCTTGCTCCCGAGACGAGTCTCTAACCACTAGGCTACACGGCCTGGCAGCCACGGGGCTTAGTGAGACCCTGTCAAAACCTGGAGTCAGATAGGCAGGGGGATTTCCTGGGGAGAGTGGGGGGTGAGTAAGTCCTGTCCTCAGACACAGCAGAAACTTGGGGGCTTGAGTTTGTCCTCATCTCACTGCTCCCTCCCCCAGAAAAGCCACGTTATCCTGTGACTTGATTATAGGTTTGTTCCCAGACCACGCTGCTGAAACTTCCCCGGTGAAATCAGGCTGCTTTTGAAAACGGGCGTTGTTCCTTTTTAGCCCACAAGGTCGTAATGCTGTGGGAGGAGGGACACAGTGATGGGGGCCTCCGTGGGTCTACTTTGAAGCTCTCGGAAGCCGTGACTGCAAAGGCCTCTGGAAATGGGGCTCACCTCTCTGGAATTTGGGGCACCTCCTGGCCCTTTGAAAAAATAGGGGCCTCGGAAGACCAGAGTGGACAGCACAACCCAGAGAGGCAGGGTTGCCCCCGCGAGTCTGCATGGCAGGCGTGGGGTGGGGCCGTGGGATTGGGAGACTGGTCCCAGACCTCAGTGTGGCCACACTTCTCTGTGACCTTGGGTGAGTCATGGCACTATCCCTGGGGCCTCGGGTTGACTGTCCCTGAATAATGATGGCAAAACCCACCATTGTGATCTCCCCAGGGGGTTGGGATGATAAATATAACAGAGGTGAAAGCCCTGGGAAGAAAGCATTCAAAGCACTAGGTTCAGCTCAGTAATTCGAGCCGGGCCTTCTGCATGTGAAAGCCCTGATCTGTTCTGGACAGGGCTGAAGGCCTCTTGCCAGCCTTGCGAGCAGGTTGGCATCCCGTGTCTCCTTTTGAGTTACATTGGTAGGGCTGGAGATTGGGGTGGCACGTCGCAGAGCGGTATCCTGGGAAGAAGTATTGCACAGTGGAGACAGACTGCCCGGGGGCACCGTGGCCCACCACTTCCTGGGTTCCTGCCCTTGGACAAGCCTCTTATTCTCTGTGCCTTAGTTTCTTAACCTGTAAAGCAGGAATAAGACTCCCACTCCGAGGTTGCCGGGAGGTTGCATGGGATGTGTGCCCGGGACATAAAAGTGGTCCATGTCCCTGGAAAGCTGAGCACAGCTCCAGCTCTCCAGCTGCAGGCCATTGGAGTCCAGTTGCACTGGAGACCGAATAGGGTTTCCTGTAAGCCCCTTCCCCCATGGCCTGGCTCTGCTCTTTCTCAGCCTAAGGTAATTTTTCAATTAACTCCATTGGCTGGAAACCGGGGTGCCCTTGGAGTGTGGGAAAACGTCCCCAGCAGGAAGGGCCCTCCCCCCACTTGGGGCTTGGCTTCCAGAGGGAGGATCCGATTTCATATCAGGACACCAGGAAATGATCCCAGTGCCCCTCTGAAAAATCCCAGATGGCGCCTTCTGGAAGCCCCAGTGGCCTCGGCACTGGCGGCCAGCCTGCTCTCCCCACCCCCACCTGGCGAGAGCACGACTCCAGCTCCAACGGTGCTCGTTTAGTGACTTTATTGCTATACAATCTAGAAAGGCAGCCCTGCCAGTTTTCATAAGTGAAACATTCAAAGTATGCAAAGCATATTTTATTTCTTCCTGGAGCAGCTGCTCAGTTGGGATGGAGAATAAGCAGGAGTGAGTAACATGGATTTGTGCACCGCCCTACGTTCTGGACGGCTCTGGAGCCTTGTGCGCCTCCCACCAAGTGGCTGGTGTCCACTGTAGGTCTGTGGAGGACTTGGGAAGCTTGCAAGGGAGACATCCTCTTCCTTTCCCACCCCCTCTGCGGGGTCAGGAATACTTCATGAGGGCAGCAGTTTCACATCTATTACTCACGGAGCGACACAGCAGCCTAGGAGATGGGTACTACTAGTATCTCCATTCTCCACATGGGGACAGGGAAATAACTCACCGGGGTCAGACCGTGTACGAAGGACAGAGCCAGGGTTTGAACCAGGCCATCCAGCATTTTAGAAATGCTGCTCTGAACCATTGTTGTCACCATTTTACAGATGAGCAAGTTGAGGGACAGAGATGAGGTGAGCGAGGAGATGCCCGCTGAATGTTTTTGTCTGCCTTCAGAAACTGTCTTGGAGACGAGTCCTTCCGTTATTCCATTTGTTTAGACCACAGTCTGGACATGGTTTAAATTCTGTTTGCGATATGGATCTGAAGGGGGCGGGGGGGAGATGATGGCAACTTCCAGGAAAGCCGTCGGCTAAGAACCAGTCCCCACTTCTCCTCTCCACCTAATTGTTTACATCTGGGGTGGCCTTCCGCATGCCTTCCACATTTCCATGCATTTAACCCCTGAGTTGATGCTTGAGATTGGCTTGGCAGAACCTTCCAGCAGAATCAGATTTTTAATTTGGCTTCCAGGTCCTAGTAGCCAATGGCCTAGCTATCAAAGTTGTAAATTCCCAGGCACCTTTGTGTGGGACTCAGTTTAAGTGTCTACAAAATGGGGATAGAAATACCTGGTTTTTTCCCCCCTAGTCTATCAGGAAGGCAGCTCCCCGACCAGGAGCTAGACACAGGGGCTCCCACTCTCCAAGGAGCGCGACAGGCAGCGTCCATCCATTCAGCAGATTCCGGTGAAGGGCGGAGAAGGAAGCCGAGACAGTGTGTTCACTGCTGACTCAGACTCAGGTGGGGGAAACCAAGCAAGGACTGGGCTCTCCCCTGCTGTCTCCTCTAGCTAGTTCCTCCCTGTTTGCCGTGAGCTCTGTGCTCCCTGCTTGATGAGTTGAAGGGCGCTGGACCTTCTCCTCTGTCTTCCGTTTTTGTGCTTTGGTTATTTTTTTTTCCCCTAGAGGATGGGGAAGATGGAAGAGGGATGAGATGAGAGTCACGCATGACGAAAGGACGGACGGGGAAACGGGCTATGCCACTCTGTGGTTGCCTTGCCATCCCTGTCCTGGAGAGTTCCTGTGGGAGCCAGGCCTTGGGGAGAAGAGAGTTGCAAGAGCTAAGGCTGGGGAACCCGGCCATTTTTATCATCAGAAGCTAAAGGCCTGAAGTTCAAAGAAAGGCCCAATTTCAACCCTTGCACACACTTGTCAGATGCTCTGTCGTGGCATTCATCTCAGGAAGTGAGCACAGAAAGGAATGTAGGCTGGAGAGCATGAGCTTTGGAATCACACAGGCCTCTGAGGTGGGGGTCCTCTGTCCAGCCAGCCAGTCCCCTTCTCTGGCCCTGTGTCTCTGCATCTTCAAAACAGCGGATGAGAGTTCTTCTGTCATGAGATTGGAGAGAGAATTAGGTGGGCCCGAGGCTCAGTGCCAGGCCCCAGAGTCAGCACATGTGGGAGCTGGGACCCGCCAGCTCAGGAAGGCAGCACAGTGGCCATAGGGTCGGTGCTTATGGACACCCCAAAGAGGGAGGAGAGGGAGCCTCAGGAAACAGCCTTGAGGCAGAACTCCAAAGGGGTGTGCCTTCCAGGGGTCCAAGCCAGGGAGACTAGTGGCCAAGGTCAAAGAGAAGCTAGAATTGAAGTAGAGACGGGGTAGGGCGGTCACTGGTTTTGCGGGGGGGGGGAAGTAAATTCCACTGCATTTTTTTGCTCATACAGGTTCTGAAGGAAGAGTGACAGCTTGGAGAGCTCAGCAAGTAGAAGGTAGTCTCTCAGTTTGTGGGGACACGGGACTCCCAGAAATCTGTTCCTGACAGAAGCCATTTTATCAGGATTCTTTTTCAGTTGCAAGGACAGAAAATGCAACTCAAACTGGCTTAAACACAAAAGGGATGTTTCAGCTTGTATAGCTGCAAAGTCCGGGGGTGGATCGTGGCTTCAGGGGTGCTGCGATCCAGGACTCAGGCGTTACCTGAATCCAGTCTTTGCTGTGTTGGCTCTCTCCTCACAGAGACAAGATGGCCGCCGGAGGCTCTGTCCTCACAGCTCCAGGCCATCAAGAGAGAGAGAGTGCCTGGCTCCTGCTGCCCCCTCAGAAGTCCATGGGTTAGCTCCGATTGGACCGGCTTGGGTCATGTGCCCCCTTGTTGAACCAATCACAATGGCCAGAGCAATTCCATGCTCTGATTGGCCAGACCAGGTCACATTTCCACCCCTGAACCACAGGCAAGGAGAGAGGAAGAGAGCGGACAAGCTCCCCAAAGGGAAATTGGGGCTCTGTGTCAAAGTCAGCCAGACAAATATCTGCTGCCCGTCCTGTGGGGTGGATAATGAGGAACTTTGGAAAGAGAAGGCTGAATGAGCCAGGATCTCTCAGAGAAAGCAGTGGCTGTAAAGCTCAGGCTGACAAGCGAGCAGTGATGCCTCCTTGTACCAAGAGGACGTCCAGGACCGGCCACAGCTCGCTAGTCCCTAGTGGTCAGCCAAGGCTGGAGGGGCAGCCAGCCAGGCTCTGAGGAGAGGTCTCCTGCCCTTTGCCCCTCTTTTGCCCCTCCTGCCCCAGCAAGCCTTTGGAGGAGGCTCCTTGTAGCCATCAAGGAGGCCTGGGCTCCGAAACAGCTTCTGTTGGCTTTATCCTGTCACTTCCCGCAAGGCACTTGGCCCTGCCAGGGTGGCAGGCAAGTGACTGCCTCTCCTACCTCAGCAGATGGAGTATTTTGAGGTTCAGGTTCCTCCTGGGGTGAGAATCACCTGCCTAGGGAGTTTTGTAGCCCCAATCTGGAAGGCGGTCCCCACGCCCCAGCAGACATCAGAGGATGGTGGAGCCCTTCCTAGCTGTCAGATTCCAGGGCAGCGTTGAGCCGTGGCCCATAGTGGCTGCCGGAGGGTAGTTTTTCTGGGCTTGCAAAGACAATGGACCAGAGGAGATGCCCCGGATGACAAAGAAGAATAATTACAGGGATCAGGCCACGGGTAGGAGGCACACTTTGCAGGGCAGGTGTTCTATTTAGTTTGCCGTGGGTAAGGCTGGGAAGCCTGCTGCCTGAGAATTAGGAGATTTGTGATTCCTCGACTTCCCCAGGGCATCTCTGGGCTTTTGAGCCTGTGACCATCACCCCAGACAGAGAGAGACCTTATCTCCGTTTGTGCGTGTCCCACGGTCATTGCTCAGTAAATGCTTGGTGAGGGCACGAGTGAAGGCAAGCAGACCCATGTCCCTGGAGAGAATCGGATTTCCATGAGGGCGGAGCTGGACAGGCACAGATCTCCTGTGGGAACTTTGGGTCCCTGGGCAGCACCATCGGTGAAGAGGATTAGCTTGAACTCGGGCCCAAGGTGGGTCGGGCTAAAAGGTATGTTTATAGGCCACTGGCTGCAACCCTAACAGTTTTGGCAGGAAACACGGATTAGGCAATGCTTAAAGGAAAAGGCAGTTACTGTGAAATATGAGAAAAAGGCAAAGTCCATGTCACCCGGGTACCTGTGACGCCCACTCCCACCTGTAGTAAGACTGAGCGTCTCTTTGGAGTGATACTGTTGACGAGTGGGTGGGTGTTATCTGAGAATCGCCTCCTATTTGGCGATTGCTGTGCTGCTGCCCTCCACCCCCACAGGCCGTCTGCCAAGGCTGCAAGGCCTCAGGATCATGTACCAAAGGCCCAGAGAACGTGGAAATCTCCAGAAAACCATAGTCTTGGCTCTTGCCTGCCAGCTGCTGGGGCTTGCTTCTGGCCTAATGGGTCTGTCTCCGTGTGAAAGAGGGACCGAGGGAAGGACAGGAGGATATTGCTTGGTGAAGGGGAAAGAGGTGGTCAAGAAGACGGGGCTGTGTCCAGGGCCCAGGCAGGAGGGGGACTGGTCGAGCAGAGGGAGGCGGTGCCACAGCTGGCCACTGGAAACGCGTGCCTGACGCTGGCTTTCCCCAGGTGTCTTAATTTGGCAGGCTGCTATTACAAACACACTGGTGGACCTAAACAACAGGGATTTATTGCCTCAGGTTTGGAGGCTAGGAGTCAACATCGCGTTATCGGCAGGCCGTGCCTTCTCTGAAGTCTGGTGGCTTGCTGGCAGTCAGTCTGTGCCTCCATCACATGGCCATCTGTCTCTTTCTGTCTCCTTGCGTGGCTTGTGCTTTGCTTATAAGGGCTTCACTCATACCTGATTACAGCCCACCCTAGTGTAGTTTGGCTTCATCTTAGAATCTTCCAAGATCCTATTTACAGATGAATCCACAGGACTGGTGGTTAAAACTTGAGCACATCTTTGTGGGGGACGTGATTCGGCCAGCGCACCAGGCTGCAGTTTCTAGATTTCTTTCTCCACAGCAATAAGTTCATGGTGACACTTCCTGGATTTCCCTGTGGCAGTTACAGTCATTTACAGAGCTGGAGGTCCGTTCAGAGCTGGGTCTGTAGCCGTGACCTGTTGGACTCAGGGACTCCCAGCCACAGGGTGTTGAGAGGCTGAGCTTCTGTGGCCTTGGACCTGCCAGGCTGCTTCCCTGGCTTTGGTGGGGAAATGATGAAACGGTCATAACGAACCAGAGCGGCTTTGAAGGCTCTGGGCACAGACTGTCTGGGCCCTGACAGGGAGCCCAGGGCTTTTACCTGCCATGCGGGCAGCTTGCAGTCGGGTAGCTGTACCTGCAGGTGTAACTCCACCGTTACAAGCAGGGCCTCTGCAGGCTGACTGCACGGGCTTAATCAGGTGTTTTCTCTGTGCCTGTTTCTCCTGCAAAATGGGGGCATCTCCTGGGGTTATCGTGAGTTTGGAGAATTAATGCATGTAAGGATTTAGAACAGGGTCCTGGCATGCATGAAAGACTAAGTGTTCTTATCACCATGAATTATCATCATCAAGATGAAGCTGATGGATTCAAGAACCAAGGGAATAGATGTACGCCGCCGAGATGCACCTCTTTCTTACCATGTGCTGCACCCACAGGAGTACAGAGGTTCCCTGGTTCATTGGTTGAGACCCCCACTCTCCTCTACTCTGGGTCACCCCGACTCTGACTCATTTTTCAAGACTCCTCTCCCCTCCTTGACACCGACAGCTTTGGTTAGGCTAATACCTTTGGTTCTTCCCGTTTGGATTCAGAGGCCCGGGAGCCCCTGTCTCTTAAAGGGACCTTGCCCACCTGAAGCACTGCGCCTCGAAATTAAAGGTTTGACACCCCCACCCCCCAGCCCCGCCAAGGGCAATCTTATCCCTGTTCTTAGAGCCAGCATCATCCCAGCAGACCAGATGTGACTCTCGAGTTTGAGTCCTTGTAGTTCAAACTAAACAGTCACAATAGCAGCCACGGCTGCAGTGGCATCTTTTGAGCGTTCACAAACTGCTGGGCACTGCTTCCTGGGGAGAGCAGCTTCAGAGACCCACGGTCCCAGGTTTGATTCCAATACCTCGACACTCACCGACAGCTGCATGATTGTCGCTAGGGATTAGCGTTTCTAAGTCTCCCATGGGGACAGCGGTAGCTCCGCGGTCAGGCCAGCGTGAGGAGTCAGAGTGACACAAAGCTTGTGACCCGGGGCAGGTCACACAGCAGGTGCTCAGAAAATGGCAGCGCCCATCAGCATCGCCTCCGCAGCCAGGGTGTTGGACCAGAGGGGACCAGCGGCGCGGTGAGCACAGAGCATTGAGTCATCTAGAAGTGACCTTTCTCCAGGCATCCGAGCCCTCTCCCCCAGCGTGCGTGTGGCTCAAGCGAGCGCCCTGGCGTTTCTTGGCTGCACGGGGAGCGGAGGTCAGTCCACGAGCCGTCAGGATGGGTGGGCGTTAGGCGGAGCTCCCCTTTCCACTGGGGCCTGCTGGGAATCTGGGGCTGGTGGGCCCTGTGCATGGATTTCTTTGCTTAAATATAAACAGGAGTTTTTAATAGAAAATCTAAACTACGTTCCGGCTATTTTGAGTTCTTCTAGTGGTATGATTTACATATGGCGGCGCGCACAGATCTTAAGCGTATAGTTCGAGTTCACTGAGTTTCAACAAATATGTGCTTGGCTGTTTGTCACGGTGTCTACCCACGGCAGGCAGCCGGGACGGCCAGTCCTAACCCGGACTCGCTGACCCCCCCTCAGAAACCACCCCTCCAAACACACTCTTCCACTTTTCCACCTTCTCTGGACTTGGTGACTCTGCTGTCTTGGTGCCCCACCCTTTAACACATCCTTCTCCATTATTTAATTCATTCCCTACAAGGTCTGGGAGGCGCAGGGGTCAGGGCTCTGCTGTTGGTGAGGTCAAAGCCTTCCTTGGAGGTTTACCAGAAAGGTTTGCCCATTTCTAACCGTGATCTTGGCAAGCTACATTTGACCCCTCCACTTAGAACCTTCCAGAGTGTTTCTACTTAGACGACTGCTTTGCTTAATGTTTGCCATAGGACTGGGAGCCTGGCCTTGGCTTCGCATTCAGATAAGGCCGCTAAAGCTCAGAATTCAGAGGTCACTTGTCCAGAGGTCAGGTTGCTGGGAAATGGGGTGTTAAGATGGAGCGTGGGCTTGGCTGACCCACCCCTGCCTCGGTGTTGAACTTGGCACCGTTATTGCGTGCCCACCAAGAGCTGGGCACCAAGCTAGGCGCTGGGCGTCAGGTGTGAGTGGAGTAGTGGAATGGCCAGGCAGGCTCCTCAGCCACAGCCTCCTCCAGGAGCCGCACAGGGACAGTGCCCTTGGGGGACGGCCAGGAGCACCCTGCACGGCATGTCCGGCTCGCTGTGACCTACCTCCACTGAGGGAAACCAGGGCAAGCCCATACCCTACTCCCATTGCCTCCACCCAGGGAAGCCTGGTTAGGACCTGGGTTCTGCTGGCTCCACCTTCTCACAGCCCCTTGGGAAACCCTCTGTGTCACCCGCAGACTTTGGTCCTCCCCTTCCTGGAAGGCAACACAGTGTAGGGGTTAAGATGGTAGGTGCTGGAGCTAGACTACCCAGGTTCAAAGCCTGGCTCTGCTCTTGCCTCTGTGGGACCTTGGTGAAGGCACTTAAGTTGTCCTCTGTGCCTCAACTTCCCCATATGTCAATTGGGAGCTTATTTCGTGGGGTCATGGTGAGTTAATACTTACAGTAGAGCCTGGAACACGTTGTGCTCAAGAGGAGTTAGTAAGGGGGCACTTGTTACTTTAATACATGATAATTATAAGGTTGTTACTGTTGAGACTTTTGTCTTGGGAAGGCCGGGCTTGTAAGGCTACAGTTCGCAGAGGGGCCTTTGAGGTCTCTTGATAGCCTGTAGCCTCGTTCAGGCGCTTCTTGGTTAGTGCTTTGTAATCACGTGGAATCGTGGAATCATTTCTTCCCTTCTCTTCCTCTCCTGCCCCTCACCCTGTGAGTTCACAAAAGTTAAGCCTGGAAGAGACTTGCAGCAAACTGGTGGCTCTTCCCTGTAGGATCAGGAGCAGTTGTGTGCATTCTGTGCGGTGCTGATTGCCCCACTAAGAGTCCCCGCCACCTCCTCCCTGTGCCCGACTCCACCGTTTAGCCTGCCACAGGATGCAGGACCAGCCCTCGGAGGCTGCTGGCCTTTAGCAGCACTCTGAATTCAGACTCGGCCTGTAGCGTAGGCAGTGGTCATTTGGTTCTGGTAAACGGCAGAGGAATTAAAGGCTCTCCTGTACCAGGAGCCCTGCCTAGATGGTACAGCTGCAGGTCTTGATGTAGGTGCAGGCTGCATAGTGCTTTGGGGGCCTGGACTCTGTTTCTCTCCTTTTGGCGTGATTTTTGTCCCCATGCATATTGCCTCCTGATTCCAAGGTGGCTGCTGCAGCTCCAGTCCCAAGTCTTACTTTCCAGGCAGGAAAGAGGAGAGGAAGCCATACATTTGGCTAGTGGCTACCTTAGAGGCCAGCACAGCTGGAGACGGGAGCCAGGGACCTTGTTCCCTGCCAAGGGGAGAAATGCATAATCACTATCACTCTTCTATGCTCCTAAAGAGTGGGTTCCTCTAAGGACACTGATATTACAAGGGCCCAGAGAGGCCCAGTGACTTGTCCAAAGTCACACAGCAAGGTAGAAACCCAAGACTTCCAATTCCAGCTTCTTGGCTGTTTCTGAAGAGTGTGGTCACTCCCCTCTGGGCAGAGGGGAAGGTGAGGGGTTGTGATAGTAAACACATGCAGTCCTCACTCTGCTGGACATGTGTTTAAGCATGTGACACACAAGTCCATTTATTCTCATCCCCCCGTTTTATAGGTGAGGCAGCTCAGGCTCAGAGAGGGGCAGTACCCGCCCACAGACCCAGAGCTGGTAAATCACGGGGCTGCTGTCTTCAAGCACTGCTTGCAGTCCCAGGCTGTCACGCGTCTCTGCCCCTGGAAGGGACCAGGAGGTATAAGAGCTGAGCTTGCACACCTGGCCAGGGCAGGTGCAGTTAGTATGCTCGGGTAAGCCTCACTTTCCGTGGAGTTGTTTTTCTTGCCTCGTCTCCTAAAACTTTGGCTCTTGCAGTTGCTACACCTGGTGCCCCACCTCCCGGCTCAGATCGCACTTGGTCAGGGCCCAACTTGGAGGGGCAGGGCCTAGGTATCAGGTACACCTGTTAGGAAGGTGAGCTCACCACAGGTAGCCAAGGAGAGAGGCCTGAGTGCGTAGGGAAGACGGGCCTTCTCAGGAGGGTGCAGGCTGCCTGCTTTCATTCCAGTGCAGGGGTGCCAAGAAGAAACTGTGCCTTCCTCTGCTCTGTGCCCTAACTGCCTCCCCCCTCCGAGGGGCTCAAGCAAAGCCCTTTCTGGTCCTTGTCCCTTTTTGTTGTGTCAAAGTCCCCATGGGATGGGGAGAGAGTTGCCAGATAAAACACAGGACACCCAGTTAAACTTGAATTTTGGATGAATGACGAATAATTTTTTGTTATAACTGAATATCTGAAATTCAAGCCTAACTGCGCTTCCGTGTTCTTGGTTTGTCTGGTTTTGCTTTGCTACATCTGGCAACCCTAAACAGGTAGCGTTACCTCCACACAGTGCACGTGGCAGCTGAAACCCACAGAAATGGCATGACTCGGCCATGGTCACAACACTGCCCTGTCCAGTCTGGGTTTAAAGCCAGGTCCCTTGGGACTGGTGCCTTCTGCATAGACACAGTGAACGAGCCTGGTGGCTTCCCCAGGGCGATTTGGGGAAGGCCCAGAAGTCAGTACTCCTTAAAAACATCAATAAAACAAAACCCAAAACAAAATCGGTCTTCTCCCTGCATGGCGGTGTAAATGTAAATGGGCATGTGGGATTGAGTAGAGACGGCGCGCCCTGGGGAAGATCGATGAAGGGGAGCAAAGAATGAAAATTTCAGAGTCTTGAGTCCTGCTGGGGGTGGTGAGCCAGGGCTGGGGCACTGGAGGTGGTCAGGGTTAAGGCCTTTTATAATCTGACCCGTGTTGATCTCTTCCTCCTGCCTCCTGTCCTTCCTCACCTTATCCTAGTTCACTGTTTGTCCAGGACCCCTGGCTTTCCAGCCTCCTTGCCTTTGCTCACGCTGCTTCCCGCTCCCTCCCATCCCACATCTTCCAAGGCCCCCAGTGCCGCCGTCTTTTTGAGGATGTCCAATTGCTCTTGCCAGTGCAGCCTCTCCTTGGTATTTTACTTACTGTCTGTGCTGCTTCTACTCAGCTGGAGGCTTCTTGAGGCCAAGGGTGTTCCCTTCTTTGGACACCCTGCCAGGCCTGGGTGTAGGCAGCTGGCAAATGTTTGCCTGGAATGAGGGCGGGGGAGAGGCCCCAGAAGCAAACCTCCTCCTTTGCAGTTTTGCTAAGAGACTTGGACAGTTTCCAGCCTGCGCTTGAGTCGATAAACCGAATCGCCAAGCAGCCAGGCACTCGCTTGCAGGCAGCGTGCCTCCCCCACCCCCCACCATGTTCCAGGCTCGGGGGTCCTCGGATCCGTGTCCACGGTGGGCTCCATGAGCGCAACCTGAGGGTGGGCCTGTCTGTGGCATTCTCAGGAGTCCCTGGAGCCAGGAACGGCGTCTGGTACAGAGCAGGCACCTATAAATGCTTGTTGGGTGCGTGGATGGACAGACAGATGGACATAGTCTCTCAACAGGCATTACTGAGCACCTGGCACACGCCGTACCCTGCTGCCAGTGCTCCAGACACGTTGGGGAGCTACGTCCCTGGGGACACAGATGGTAAAGAGTAAGCCTGCAAATAAATAAGGATTTGTGTCCAGTTTGTGTTATGTGCTATCAAAACAGGGCTGTTTTAGGTCTCTGAGGAGGCCACAGTGGGGCTGAGACTTGACTGATGTGAAGGAACCTGTGAAGAGGGAGGGAGAAGCAGCTTCGCAAATGCCCTGAGGTGGGGTGAGTCTGGCATCTTCTAGAACAGAAAGAAGCCTGAGGGGGCCCCTGAGGGAGACATAAGACACTGAAGAAGCTGGTGGGGGTCAGAGTAAACATTCGGATTATATTCCAAAGGATATAGGCAGCGAGGGAGGGGCTTAAGCACAGAAGTAAGATAATATGCTTTTCATTTCCCTGGGGCCTCTGGCTTCTGTGGAGAGAGCCGATTCTCTGGGGTTAGGGCTTAAACTGGGAGGGCAGGAACGGGGCCATGCCAGACCTGCCCTGGCCCAGGTGCAGCTCAACCTAGGGGGCAGCAGAGGGGCTGGTGGGAGGTGGGCAAGTTGTCCGAGGCCACTGGTGAAGGAGGGGCGCCCTGTCCGCCCGGCCTCAGCCCTGCTCCTCTCCAGCATGCCCCCTGCCCCCTCGACCTGGCTCTGCCCTGCTTGGCCTCCATGTCGGAGGATCCCTGAGGCGTGCAGGTCAGCATGAGGGCTGCAGCACCTCAGAGGAGGCTGACAGGCAGCCACCAAACGGCACTTCCTCTTTACCAGGCCCTTCCTGCATATGCTGAGCACTTCCTGTATACCAGGCACTTCTTGCTTATATTGAGCACATTCTTGTATGTCCTGTGTACCAGACCCTTCCCACATACACTGAGCACTTTCTGTGTACCAGGTCCTTCCCACATACACTGAGCACTTTCTGTATACCAGGTCCTTCCCTGCATAGGTTGAGCACTTCCTGTATACCAGGCATTCCCTGCATAGGTTGAGCACATCTTGTGTATGTCCTGTGTACCAGATACTGCCCGCCTACATGGAGCACTTGCTGTGTACTGGGTCTGCATAGGGAATTCTACTTCTTGTGTCTCATGGGAGCCTCACAGCCTGATGAGGCTTAGACCCATTTTGCAGATGGGCTCCTCGAGGCTTGGTGGGGGGACTGGCTCACCAGGACAAGCCCGGTCAGGGAGGGAGCCAGGCTGGAGGCCAGTGACTGCAAAGCAGTGCCACAGCCGCTCCCCTTCTGTGACCTTCCCAGGGAGACTGTACCCCCAGCCTCCCACGCAGCGCGTGTCCCCTCTCGGCAGCAGGGGACACTCTTGGCTCTCACGCTGCACACGTCTGGCAGGGACGACCTTTGCCCCTCCCCGAGCTCCCTCACTGGGGGAGGTGGGGGTGGGCAGCCACCACGCTGGGAATGAGACAGGGGGCTCATCCCGCAGCTCTGCCCAACATTGTGGCTCCTTCGTCTGTTCGTTGAGCAGCTGCGTCCCAGGGGCCATCCAGGTGCCTGGCGCTGCTCTGGGCACAGAGAACACAGCCGTGGACAGGACCCTCAGCTCCCTGCCCTCATGGGCCTCAGTCTAGCCGGGGGTGACACCGAAGCAGAGGTGGTGGCAGCCAGT
Source organism: Cabassous unicinctus (assembly GCA_029593785.1). Classification (NCBI taxonomy): domain Eukaryota; kingdom Metazoa; phylum Chordata; class Mammalia; order Cingulata; family Chlamyphoridae; genus Cabassous; species Cabassous unicinctus. The sequence goes on along the minus strand of JAQZBX010023492.1, from coordinate 9,602 downwards.
AAACAAACAAAAATGGGTGGTTCGTCAGGAGGTGACGAGTGAAAGAGACAGAGAGACAAATAAGTAGCTTCAGGTAGCAATAAGGGCAATGAGGAAATTGAACCAGTTTGACCAAGAGTGACGGGTGCGTCGGGCAGGGCAGTGAGTGGCATCCTCTAGGAGGTGGTGGTGTGTGGGGGTGGGAGGCGGCCACGGGGAGAACCGAGTGCTCCAGGCACAGGGAACCGCGGGGGCCAAGGCCCCGAAGACGGAAAGAGCTTAGCATGTTGCAAAGAGAAGCCAGCGTAGACGGAGGGAGAAGACAGAGAGGGTGCGGGATGGATTTAGCAAAGGGGGCGGGCGCAGCGCCTCGGGGCCCTGCCTCGGTGAAGGTGCAGGTGTTCTGTCGTCGTCTCCTAAGGGAGGCAGCAGCCGGGGCGGCTGTGTCTCCTCTCTGGGTTTGGAGTCACCGCAGAGGTGTACACAGCCCGCTGTCCAGATCCCTGCTTAGCAGAGCCTGGCCAGAGAGGCTGCCTTACTTCCCGCCTCCCCGCGGCCTGCCTCTAGCACCTTCCGGCTCAGGTGAGCAGACCCGGCGTGGGTCTGTCCATTTGGCCTGCGGGACTGCGATGTTCTGGGGACGCCTCCAAGGGCACACCTCTGGGACGACAGCGCACCTTCCAAGTACCGTCCCCGGGCACCTCGGCAGCTCTGTGTTCCTGCAGCACAGTCAGGTGTGAGGTCCAGAGCCGTGTCTCTGAACTGCACTGGGCTCCTGAAAATAACAGGCTTTGTGACGCGTTGCGGGTGCTTGTTTGGGGCTCCGAGGGCTGTTTGTCTGGTCTGAGCTGGGACCTCAGGGAACGGAGTCGGCCAGGCCTGGGTGCAAACCCCAGCTCTGCTGCCTACTAACCTCGTGACCTCACAGAGTTACTTAATCTCTCCAAGCCTCAATTTCCCAATCTGTAAAATGGGGGCTACGAGGCTCCCTGCTTCCGGAGGTATGTGTGAGCATCAAATAAGACAATGCAGGCAGACCTTAGGTCGTCCCGCTGCCGCCTCCTGCTTTGAATGCCAACTCCCGCCAGCTCCTCTTTCTGACGCTGCCTCCTGCTCCTGCCATCCCTCCCTAAGAGATAAAGGCCATTGACCGTTGGAGTGGCCTCTCTCAGTACAGGGAGCCCTAGAGAGCATGTCTGAGCCCAGGGGTTCTCACCAGGACTCTGCAGGTGGGTGGGAGCCCCGCGTCGGGGCTCTTTGGAATGAGGCAGTGGCTTCGGGGTTTTCTTCCTGCACATGTGCAGGAAAGCAGGCAGAGGAGCCAAAGCGCCTTCGAGCTGCCCCTAGAAAATGTTGGCAGTGGACCCAGCCTGCCCTTGCTCTAACCACGTGCCCTTTTCCTCTAGTGCTGCTGCGAGAAGAAGTGTCCCGGCTCCAGGAAGAAGTCCACCTTCTCCGGCAGATGAAGGAGATGTTGACGAAAGACCTGGAGGAGTCGCAGGGTGGCAAGTCCTCCGAGATTCTCTCAGCCACTGAGCTCAGGGTCCAGCTCGCCCAGAAGGAGCAGGAGCTAGCCAGAGCCAAAGAAGCTTTGCAGGGTGAGTAACGAGGCAATGGCCGTCCCCTGCCTTCCCTTGCCTGGGGCTCAGGCTCATCTAGGGTGCACCAAGGACCCGGGGTCCTGCCTCTGCAAGGGACAGTGGCATGGGCACGGGGGTCTCCGGGCACCAGGACCCTAGCCGAGGCTGCCCCTGTCCCTTCTTTGGGCGGAATTCTATGCCCTGCAGGATGGTGTGCAAGTGCTGTTCTCTCCTCCAGTAGGACACTGTACGGTGCCCGTCGTGGCTGGACCCACAGCCCTCCACCTTCCCCGAACTAGGATGCTGGCCTTGCAGCTGCTTCTCCCCTTTCCCAGCGCCGCCGCGGTCCCTCCACGCACCATCCTCCTGCGTTGCTGTGGATGTGCTGGTTTCTCTGCTGAGGCCCCATCTCCATCCCCCACTTCTCTCTTGCTCACTGTGGGGGGCTCTAAGAAGTGCAGCATCCAGCCCTGGGCCCAAGGGTGGGGGAGAGGGAGCTGGATGGGGCTGCAGATGTGGTAAAGGTGCCCAGGTAAATCCTTGATGAGATGGACCATGGACCCAAAACCCCCTGCGGCCCAGTGTCTGCAGCCAGAAATTGCTTTAGGAAACTGATGGGCCCACTACGTTCAGCCTTTCTCCTCGGCGCTGGCACCGCACACCAGCATCTCCCTGCCAAAGGGTATTTGAGGAAGTTTGGATGTCATGTAACCTGCTACCTGGCTCCATGGTGCTTAGAGAACTCAGGCATAAAAATTGGGGACAAAATAGTCTTTGAGGTCTGTGTTGATTCTCTTGAGCCCCTTAGTTTCTTTGATTCTCATGGGAGGAAATCAAAACAGACAATGAAACTTTACAGCCTGCTTTTTCACTTTTCATTCCTCTAACAATGGGTATTCTTTGACAACTTCACTTTTGAAGCAGGTTTGTTATTAATAGTTAGGCTGATACTAGGCTGCTGTAACAGAGAGAGATGAAAACAGAGTGGCCTAAAGAATCTGCGAGTTTGTTTCTCTCCCCCATAACCATCTCCAGGTGAGCATTCCAGGCTAGGGGGTGTCTCTGCTCCCCTTGTCCGTGAGAGACCCAGCTGCCATGGGTGCTGGGAGATGCAGTTCCCAGCTGGCCGGTCCTGTCCCAGCTATAGTTCTCACTGTGGGATTTTGCTAGACAGCTGGCTCCATCCTAGCAGGTTTCCCTGACCAGAGGCGTGCTGTGGGCAGCAGAATACGCCCACTGTGGTCAGTCAGGCTGCCTGGCCAGGGCCCAACTACTGACCCCCTGGGGCCTGGGAGTTGTCATTGGGGGGCTAGCCCTTGCCCAGAGTGACAGCACTGTCTATACAACTTCTTCTCAGCAAGGCACGTTCCCTTCAAAGGCCAGTTGACCCTCTCCTGTTGGGGTTTTGTTTCCGTTGGGTCGTGAGACAGTGTTCTGCATGTTCAAGTTGTAGTGGGCAGGTGGAGCGGGTCGTGGCCCAGCTGACGTGGCATTTCCACGCACGCACGGCTTATTCTCTACACGACCAACCAGCAGGCCAGGCCGTCTGAGCGCCTGGCCTCCTGGCCTCCCACAAGCCTCGTGACAGTCTCGTGACAGTCCCTCCTGGGAGTGAGCGCCCCGGTGCTGGAGACCCACGTCTCGGGGCCCCCCGGGGAAAGGGCTCGGGCCGTGCGAGCTCACGTCCTTCGGCCTCGCTGAGCTTCACGATCCTGTGGACAGTCTGCTCTGAGGTGGCCACGGGCAGTCTCCACCACCTTTTCCAGTCTTTACTCCAGAGACAGAGCAACCTGCGGCCCACGTCCTTGGCCAGGGAAAGGATTCTCCCCCACTTTCACCCCTCTGGACGTGTGAGCAGGAGAAAACCTCTCTGAGCTGTTCCCAGCCCGGAAGCTCATTTATCCATTGCTTTCCAGCTCCAGGGCCCTGGGGCACACGGTCTGTTCTCTCCACCCCTCAGTTTCCTGATCTGCGTCATGAGGGCAGTGAGGGCTTCACCGGAGGTGGTGAGAACTAAACGAGGTAGAGTCGGAGGTGCTGGCACAGTTCCTGCCCGGTGAGGGCTGGCTCTTGTCACGTGCGTCCTCCTCCCTTTAACCCACAAGGCACCTATCTACACCAGGCCTTTCTTCCCTGCTGTGAAATTCAGAATCTATCATCAGAGGTCGTCGGCCTTGCCCAGGGACCCAGAGATCTGCCCGATGGTGTGGCTGCTGTGTAGGATCACCCGCAAGGGCTTTTGTCAGTGTTGTTGAGGACGGCTTGGTTGAGCACCTACTATTTTGCAGCCCAGTTCTCAGCACTTTCTATCTCCTCTTCATCCCAATCCTGATAGAAGCTCTTAGCTCCCTTTCACAGATGAGGTTCAGGCAGGTTAAGTAACTTGGCCGAGGTTACAGAGCTAATTAGCAGCAGTCAGTCAGAGACTTTCCACTGCACCAGTATACCTCGTCTTCCCTCTGGCTGGTTCTTGGGACAAGAGAGATGGAGGCCGTTCTTGCTCAGTAATTGGGACAGCAGACTCCAGAGTCAGATGTGGGTTTGAATTCCAGCTCCACTCTTTCCTAGCTGTGTCAGCTGGGACAAATTCCTTAACTTCTCTGAACCATAGTTCCTTTGCTGAGGGTTATAATAATAACTGGTTGATTTATCATAGGGGATAATAATAGTAATTACGTACATAATAGGTAGTTACTGAAATGAATTATAAAGTGCTTAGCCCAGTACCTACCTCTTGGTTGGTACAAATACTCAGTGATTATCAGATGGGAGGACCCTTGGCAGGCATCCTCAGATCTGCCTGGAGATACTGGTTGCCTGGTTCCCGTTAGGGGTAGTGCGGAGCTGAAATCCCATGAGCCTGTCCAGGCTCAAAGTGGCAGCTTTCCCTAAAGGCAGTGAGGTGGGCCCCTACTGCCGCCCTGAGCATCCATCCTGACCAGAACTCTACAACGTCATCAGCTGCTTCCTCACCAGCCCCAGCAAGTGATATGGGCAAAAGAAGGCTGGGGTAGGAAAAGGGATTTACATGCCCATAATGAGGATGAAGATAAATGCACAAGCAAAGCAAGCAGCAGATGCTGGGCGACAGTTGTTGACAACCAGTGTCCCCGTTGTGGGAAGAAGCAAAGTCCCCCCAAAGACTTCCAGGCTGATAGATACCCCCTCCCCTCCATCTACTGTTGGGACTTGGATGAGACCTGAATTTTCCCAGCATGGGAATTCAAGAAAACACCCAAACCGTAAGTCCTTGTTTCCAACATCTGTGCCATGGAAAGACTCAAGTTTGGGGAAGATGAGGCTTTAAAAGGTCCCTTTGTTTCTTTGGGGATGAGTGTGGGAATGTTCAGCTTAGAATTCTGGCCTCTTGTCCACATGTTTCAAGGCAGAAGCCCTTAATGACTGTTTGAGAAAGAATTGTGTCATCTTAAATGCAAACTTGCCCCAGAGCCCTTGCGCCACCCCAGCCCTGCTCAGAGCTTGTGGGACCCCTTTGGGGTGTCTGTTGATTCCTCAGGCCCCCTCAATATTGTTGATTTCTCCAAGAACAATAATGAGAGTTTGCGTCTTCGTTTTTTAAATCACTTAACGGCATGTCGAGTGTGTTGAACATTTTCCCACAACAATAAACTCTTTGAAAACATAATTTTAATGACTACATAATGTTCTACCAAATGGAGGTACCATAATTTATTTAGCTATTTCCCTATTATTGGACACTTCAGCTGTTTCCGCTTCTTTCCTTTCTTATCTTGCCATTATATAACTCTGCAATTAAGATTCATGTGTATAAATCTGTTTATTTTCTTAGGACAGCATTTCTCAAACTTTTTGGTCTATACTCTTACAAATCAAAGACCCCAAAGAGCTTTTGTTTATGTGGTCTAGAACCATCAGTATTTGTCATGTTTGAAATTAAGACTGAAAAAAATGTCTAAATCTTTAATAACTTATTTTGAAATAATAATAATAAATTCTGTGGCAGTTTGAGATTATTTTATGAATCCCAGAAAGAGAAAGATTATGTTTGTAAACTAATATCTTCCTCTGGGTGAGATACCCTTTGGCTGTGTTCAATTCAGTTGAGGGACCTTTGATTAGATAACCTGTTGAGAATGCTTTGTGACTTTTTCTACTATGTCAGTAGGACTTGACTCAGGTTGAGTCCTTGCCCCCTTGCTGGGTCTGATATAAACGGACTCACAAGGACAGACAGACACAGAAGGGAGAGCTCTTTCATTTTTGATCCTACCGTGTGACAGAAAGAAGGTGGCTCAAACAGCTGAGGCCCCGGGGAAAGATGAGCCATTTGCCTGAGACCTCACAGCTGAGATTGGGAAGAGACCAGAGCAGTTGAGACTGCTATAGGAAGTCCTAAGAGACAAGCCCTAGGCCAGCTTGCAGCTGAAACTGGGAAGAAAGCAGGGCAGCTGAGCCACAGAGAGGAAGCCTGGAGAAGGAGGAGAGACCAGGCAGAGGTCGCCCGCCATCTTGCTTCATTGTATGGCAGCTGACATTGGTGAGAAAGCACCACTTATGGTGCCTTGAAGTAGACTTTTCATGGCCTTGGAAAGGCCCATTATAAAAGCCAATAGATTGCTGGTACTTTGCATCAGCACCTCTTGGGCAAACCATTACAAGGTGACATAAAATATTTTATGAAAAATAACTTTATTTTCCCAAACCGAAAGATTTGAGTGAGAAGAGTAGAATTGTTTTACATTTTTGCAAAACTCTTTAATGTCTAGCTTCATAGAAGACAGCTGAATTCTCCTATCTGCTCCTTGAGTCAGTCTATTATGACTTGTTTTGGTTGAAAATATGCCATCACACAGATAAGTCAATGGAAAAGGGAGGAATATATTAATTACCTTATTAAATAATTGTAGTTTTTTTTTTTTTTTTTGATAGCACACCAAAACTCAGCAAGTGGTAGGTAGGTGGTTGTAGTGTGGCTTCTGAAGTTTTATCCTGTGAAGTTTTTGTATGCTGTTACATTAAAATCTTATCAGTCTAATATGTATTTTGAGTGTATCCTTGACCCGCATGTGATTTTTTAAGATCGTACATGGATCACTTGGAAAATACCCATTCACTGAGTGATGCGGGTCTTCCAAATGTTGATACATTTCATTATCTGATATCAAAAAATTCCGTGTTAATGTCATTACCAATCTCATCATCCTATGTGGGGGGAGCAACCCCAACCTCTGAGAAAGCCAGACAGCAGCCCAGCGCTGCCCAGTGACAGCAGAAGTGGGACAAGGACAGCATATTGTGGGGTGACGCCAACTGGGCATCTGTCCTGTCATGGAGGGCCAGCCACCCTCGCCCCCACCAAGAGAGAAGCCGCAGGACTTGTGCCTGAGCACGTCTTGGGTGTCGTCGGAGCCTCACAGCCTGATGAGGCTTAGACCCATTTTGCAGATGGGCTCCTCGAGGCTTGGTGGGGGGACTGGCTCACCAGGACAAGCCCGGTCAGGGAGGGAGCCAGGCTGGAGGCTGGTGACTGCAAAGCAGTGCCACAGCCACTCCCCTTCTGTGACCTTCCCAGGGAGGACTGTACCCCCAGCCTCCCACGCAGCGCACGTCCCCTCTCGGCAGCAGGCACGCTCTTGGCTCTCATGCTACACGCGTCTGGCAAGGACGGCCATTGCCCCTCCCCGAGCTCCCTCACTGAGGGAAATGGGGGTTGGGAGGGGAGGTGGGGGTGGGCAGCCACCCGTTCTGGGAACAAGACGGGGGGCTCATCCCGCAGCTCTGCCCAGCATCGTGCTCGTCAGTCGCGGCTCCTTTGTTAGCTCGGCAGCTGCATTCCAGGGGCCAGCCAGGTGCCTGGCGCTGCTCTGGGCACGGGGAACACAGCTGTGGACAGGACACTCAGCTCCCCGCCCTCATGGGCCTCACAGTCTAGCCGGGGGTGGCACCAAGGCAGAGGGGGTGGCAGCCAGTAAACAAACAAAAATGGGTGGTTTGTCAGGAGGTGACGAGTGCCACAGAGAAGGTCGGAGCAGGGGAGGATGGGTCACAGGGAGGGCAGGTCCCGAGCGTATCACGCTCCCGCAACCCGCACTGGTGGCACAGGCAGGCCCTGCTGTCTGTGGAGCTGACACCTAGTTTGGGAAAGAGACAGAGAGACAAATAAGTAGCTTTAGGTAGTGATAAGGGAAATGAGGAAATTGAACCAGTTTGACCAAGAGTGACGGGCGCGTCGGGCAGGGAGGTGAGAGACGTCCTCTAGGAGGCGGTGGTGCGTGGGGGTGGGAGGCGGCCACGGGGAGAACTGGGAAGCCATCAGAGTCAGAGTGGCAGTTTGCCAAAATACTAATTTTTGCTTAAAAGCTCAAGTTTTATCATTGATAAGTACTGTCAGTTGTTTTCCTTCAAAGCAACAAGCTTCATTTAGTTCAGTTTCAAGAAAAACGTCGGCCACATCCATAACTTGCCTGCCAGTTGTTCTTTCTGAACGTCAGACTCCATTGAAATGATGGTCTGTGAAAAAGGAAAGCAAAGTCTGGTTGCACGTGCAGCTCCAGCGTAGCATGAGAACTTCTCCTCAGTCAGCCGTCGTGCTTTAATATGCAGCAGAAGAGCTTGACGCGTGCTTCCCATTGCATTAAAGCACATGTGTGCTTGCAGGAATCGAGACTCACTAAGCGCACTTCGCAGCTCCATCGAGGGCAATCTTAAGTAGAACTAGCTTTTTTTTTTTTAGCTGCAAGCGCATGGTGGTGAAGAATAGAACCAGAAATACAGTTTGGTGCCAGGGCCTCCGTTTGTGCTGAGGGCTTAGTGTGAGCCGCCCACCACTGCTTTTCCACCAGTTCCGCAGTGGAAAAGGCAGATAATGTCGTGGCATTGGTAGGAAAGTAGTTTTCTCTGTGGACCCCTGCAGTGATGGTGGCGGTACCAGGTGGTGACCGCTGGCATTTCCGGGCATTTTTTTCCTCCACACACTGTAGCATATTAGCTTGTTTTTGTTTGTTTGTTTGTTTGTTTGTTTGTTTTTAAAGATTTATTTATTTATTTATTTTTTATTTATTTATCCCCCCCTTGCTGCTTGTGCAGCTGTGTCCATTCGCTGCGTGTCTTCTCTGTGTCTGCTTATCTACCCCTTGCTGTGAGGTCTTGCCGCATCAGCCCACGGCGCTGCACGAGCCGGCCTGCCCTCACAAGGAGGCTCCGGACAGCAAACCCGGGCCCTCTCATATGGTAAACGGGTGCTCTATCCACTGCACCACACCCACTTCCTGCCGTGAGGTTGCTGCATCAGCCCACCGCACCGCTCAGGCTGGCGTGCCCTCACAAGGAGGCCTCGGGACGCGAACCCGGGCCTCCCATATGGTAAATGGGGGCTCTATCCACTGAGCCACACCCGCTTCCCGTACATTAGCTTGTTTAACCCTCACATCAACCCCTTGAGATGGATATTGTCGTACCCCCATTTTATAGACGGGGGGACAGGCACTGAGAGGTTAAGTAACTGCCAGGATGACCCGGCAGTACATGGATAGAGCAGGATTTGAAGGTACGCGGTGTGGCTCTGCGGCCCTTAGATGACACTGGCCGGGATAGAGAGAGGCTGTTATCGCAGGGAAAACAGCTTGGCAGCGGCTGGAAGGCCAGGCTGTTGCGGGTGGGAGGGAGACCCCATTTTGAGGCTTTGCAGTAGGGGGTGTGGGGGGAGAAGGTCCTGGGAAACCTCTAGGCCACACCCAGAGGTTGAGGGGCCACAGAAGTTTCAAGCGGAGAATCGGAGTGTTTCCCGTCATCCACGTCATGCTCTCCACTGTCTCCCAGCCCCTGCAGCCAGCCTCGTCCCTCCTCCTGGCATGTGGCCAGGTGTGTGGCTCCCGATGTGCCCGTCACGTCGTCTATTTTCTCTCCCCACAGGGTCTTTGCACCTGCCCAGCCTTCTCCCCGGCCTCCTGGTCCAGGCTCACCCTCCTCTGGGGAACTTTCTGGACCACCTTCTCTGCTCAGTAGGCAGGCGAGTACCTGCCCCCCCACCCCACCCCACTCAGCGATGTCCACACCCTAATT
>JAQZBX010023491.1:0-30794 GCA_029593785.1 Cabassous unicinctus | reverse complement strand
GTCTGGTAGTACTGCCTGATGATTCTTTCCAGTGCTCAGAGAAGTCAGAAACTCTCAGGAATGCATGTGAAGGATCATTCAGCTGCTCTTGGTCCAGTGCTCCAACAGGCTTGTCCTTATAGGAATATTGGCAGCCGTGCAAAAATTCAGAATGTGGATGGTCAGCGCAAGCATGCGAGTTTGATAACAGAATTCAAAATCATTTTAACAGGTTGCACTTCATAAAAAGTGGATATCATAAGCACTTGTGTATTCACATGGGATCTCTATTGCCCCCGAGCCTGAGAGGTGACACAGATATCAAAAGGAGCTCTTAGGAAAGTTAAACACATGCTGAATTGTAGTTATTCACAGAGCATAGTTCACGGCTTTGCAGTGACAGCCCAGAGTCTGGTCACTCTTCATTTTAATATATAAAATCTTGGAAAATGATCCCCTGCAAGGAAAACTTTTTCACCTACAAGTATATAGATATTGCACTTTTCATTCCATCTACTGTGTACTCCTGGTCCCCTAGGAGCAAAAGCTCTGCATAATATCTTTTTTTTTTTTTTAATAATAAATTCTTATGCTATGCTTGCTTCATGGCTAATTTTGGACCCTTTTCCTCTTTTCAATGCCCCTCTAACTGTTCAGATGAGCACCGCCAAGAGCGCTTCCTGCTCCGGGGGCAGTGCCTGGAGAGCTGCCCAGCGGGCTACCACCCTGCAGAGGGGAACGCCTGCCTCCCCTGCCCGGATAACTGTGAGCGTTGCCACAGCCCGCACGTCTGCACGCGCTGCACGGACGGCTACGCCATAGTGCCCACCAATCACACCTGCCAGAAGCTGGAATGCGGACAGGGTAAGGCTCCTCTGAGGCCACGGCCCTGTACGAGGAGGCGGGCTGAGGAGCTGTGGGCCTGAATGTTTCGGAGACTTGAATTGTCTTCCCGGTTTTAACATCAGCACCTGGGATGACCTTGGGCAATGCCATATGCCAAAATGGGGACATATGGCATTTGCCCCTTTCTCTTCCCCAACACACCTTTTCTCTGGGTTTCTCTAGACACAAACCACAGGAATGCAGCTAAGCATGGAGAAAGTGATGTGGCGTGAGGGTTTTACAGGGAAGAGAGAAAATTAGATTAGAATCTAGAAGTCCTGGCTAACAGTTTTCTGTGGTGTGATGAAAATCAACCCACTGGAAAATACAAAAATGTTCTATAAATCATGTATTATTGTTTTTGCTCAACTTATCTTTTTACGGGAAAAAGATTAAAAAGCAGCACTTATTGTTTTTGCTTTCCTCCATGTATGCTGCAGACTATCCATCTGCTTTCTTTAAGAATTATGCCTGGTCTGGTATTAAAGAGAGCTCCAAGACATTTTAAGAATAATTAAAATATTCATTTCTTTTTCCTCTTAATGTTTACGAACATAGTATAGGATTTAAAACAAACAACAAAAAATATTTAGGAGGACAGATAAAAAGAGAGACACAGAGCCTCTTCATTTACATAGTCAATTCCATTTCCCAGAAGCAGAACTTATTTCTCTAATAAATGAAATCTACCAGCTTGACTTTAAAACTAGTTGCCTGGCTTTTAACCCAACCTTATTCTATTTGTACCCAATCAAACAGACCCAATCTATTAAATTAATAGAAAGAGATAAAATGTGGGTGACACATATATATCCTTATAGCATGGCTTTGGGTTTCTTAATTGCTCTATGATGTGTTTAAAACTAAGTTACACATCAGTATAATTTCATAGCAATTAATTTCTCCACTCTATGGAAATGAGTTGTGCTCTTCACTCTTTTCACTGCATAGGTGAAGTACATGACCCAGACTATGAAGAATGCATTCCTTGTGAAGAAGGGTGCCTAGGGTGCAGCTTGGGTATGTTATCTTCCTTTGTTGCTTAAAGAGTTGAAATAGCTGCCTCTTTTATCATATAGCCTCAACCTGTCATCATGTTTCTTCAGCAGGGTCTCTTACCATCACAGAGCCATCAGCATCCATTATGTAGGCTGTCTTCCATGCAAACCAGGGTCTTGGTGATGAGACTTTTGCTTGAGGCACTGGAAAGGCCACTTGTCTTTGTGAAACTAGAGTTCAGGGAAGGATGGTGGCATCCTTTCCTCTGCTTGTTAGCTGGTTGGTAACCATTTTTTCAAGGGACCTGGGCCTCAGCCTCTCAGCTTCTCAAAGCGACAACTTTTGAAGATGAACAGTGGTGGAGGAGAAATAAACTTAGGCAAAGAAATGCCTCATTATTCAAATTCCCTTGGTATGTGAAACACAAAATCTTATGGGGAGGGAAGTAGGTATAGCTCAGTGTTTGAATGCCTCTTTCCCGTGTACAAGGTCCCGGGTTCAATTCCTGGTTTCTCCTTAAAAAAACAAACAAACAAACAAAAAACGCTATTGATTGGAGCCTAAGACACTCCTTAGAGAAGAAAGCAATGTGATGACAGTGCAGTTGAAATCCCCATCATGCAGTGAAAAGTACTTAGTCTTCAATATAATTCTTTAATTCAAATCAAGAGCTCATCCTTTCTCCCCTCTCACATGCCTGGATATCCTGTGGAAAGCATGGTAGAGGAATTCTATAACATCCAGCACCATTGGATTGGATGTAAAATGAAAAATATGGAGGCCACCAAATTCCAGGAATGTCCCTTAATGACAATTTAGACAACATATAGAAAATAATTAGCATTTGGGTCTGTTGGTCTTTCAAAGGAAACCCAACCTAAACCAAAGATTAATGGAATAGTTTCTCTTCGTGGAGCTTCCATACCACCTTGGGATCACCAGATTGCGGCACTCTGTCCACTTGCTCCTTAAGTGATCCAACCAAAGACGAGACCAAGGTGGAGTTGTGGGGAAATGAATTCCATTGGCCTACGCTGGCCATCTGGGGACTCAAAATCCAAAAGAATCAACTTGAACAAAGAAATACATTAAAAGGATAAATTTGAAGTACTTTACAAAGTACTATTGAAATATTCCATTCATTCATTCCTTTAAAAAAAACTTTGTTGTGTTCCAAGGGCACGTCTTGGCACTGGGAATTCTCTAAGATGATAGGCCAGTGATCTTGCTGTAAGGTCCTTCCTGATTGTCACACCCAGAGCCAGATCTTCTACAAGGCAACCTGCCAGTAGAGAAAGCTACAAAGTGTGATGGGGCCTCAGGAGAGGGAGAGGAGAGCATTCTAAATAGGATTCAGCTGCTAATTTCTAATTTTAGAATTTTTTAATTCTAAAGTTCCTCAATTATAAACTCTTTCTATATTGGATCTTGTGTATTCTTGGATTGCCATGGCACCACTCAGTGATCACCTAATTTCTGAAGCCTTTGCTGTTCTCTGATATAGACGTCATTCTTTTTCTTGTTTTCCCCATGCACTTCATGTGTAGACCCACGATAATACTTTTTACAGCTGACTCATGTCATATTTGTCATGCACATATCTTTCTGCCTGGACACTAAACTATGTGAGAAAAAGCTCTGTGACTTATACACTATGCTCCCCCAAGACTTAGCATGTAATGAGGGTATCCAGCATGTAATAAATGCACGATCAATGCAAAAATGTTTGGTGAATTGAATCAGAGAGTTGTCCAAACTCATAGCAGAAAATCATGGCTCAGGCTACCCAGGGATTTAGACAGGATGTTTTCTTCCATCAAAGAGTGCTTACAGGCCAAGAAGAAGAGGGAAAAAATTCATACAATACAAAAATAAATGATTTTTCATGGAATATTAAGATTATAAGGGAGATTGACGAGGAGGACATGGTTTTTATTAGGTTTCATCATCATGTTAACAAGATATGAATAATTTGCTGTGAATTTTCCCAAGATTCTTCTTATGAGAAGGGACATCATCCTTTGGAGAGAACTCAGCTTTATTCCACTTTATTAATGTAGATTCATCTTTGGGTGAGGTACAGAAGATCTCTAAAAGAGTTAGCAGAAAAGTGAAATCAGTCACTTTGTGACATTGTAACTACACTATAAAATAATTACTTGTTGGAAATAGTAAGAAATTTTTCTGCATTTTTTCATTCCTTTCCAGATATTTGGTACATTATAGATTAAGATCTACCTTTTATAGCTAATAAATAAGAAGTCGAGCACCAGATTGAGTGGGATCATGTCTAGTTCCTGGGTGGAGCTAGCTATTTGATATTCAGAGGAAAGATGACCAGAAAGGAGACAGAAAGCAAAACACATGACCAAAAAGTGATTGTTCTGTTGGAAGAAAATACTGAATTTGATACTCTGGGAAGAAACAAGGGTGTTTTTATTTTTATGTGACTAGATTTTTCTTCTTTACCAGGCTGTACACAAACAGATAGCATATTATATAATACCATTTGTTCCAAGAGGATTTAATCAACATCCTGAGCAGAAAGTTTAAGATAAATGAAAATGCTCTAAATTATATTTTTTCACTAATTGAGGTGAGAAGTAAATGTACTGATTTTTTTTTTAGAGAATCCTTTTAGTTTGCCATTTAAAATAATTATTGTGGTTTTATGTGTATATATATATATATATATATATATATATATATATATCGTAGCGTTTTCCATTTTAACTATTTTTTTCCATTTTAAAGGTATCTTTCTTTATTCCAAACATGCTTTAAAATTTTTATTGAGCAGAGAAAAAGAAGGGAGGTAAAAAGATGAAATAAATGTTGTGTTCACAATTTTCTTCCAGATTCTGGTGAACTTCATACTTTAAATGTATGGTTGGAATTTCAATTCTCCAGCTGGCCCTGGTGGAGGAATTCCTTGTACTTTTTTTTGTTCCATCTGCTGATGATATTCCAGCTTCTGAGCTCCAAGTTGGTCATGTTGACATTGCAGCTCTTCTTTTTGTTTCTGAAGTTTGTCTGCCTTTTTCTTAAGTTCTTTTTCTTGTAAAAAGATATGATTTTCATATTCTTTTAGTTCTTCCTCTGTGAAGAACTGTTGCTGATCCAATGTCTCCCAGCTATCTAGCTCCAATAATTCCTTTCTTTCTGTAGCTTTCAAAAACTCTTCCAGAATCACCAATTGGTCTTTGGTAGCATCAGGCTCTTTGGAAAATAGGTCTTCTAATTCTTGTTCATCTAGGAATCCATCCCTTCATTGTTGACATCGTGTAATTTGAAAAATATCTTAGGATCAAAGTCATTAGGGTCCAATTTCTTCCCGTATAACTTTTACTTGATCTTTGCTTCTGGATGATTTGCTAGGGATGATTTTCATGCTTTTACTTCATTTCCTCAAATACAGATTCTTCTTTTCTCTTTCTTTATTCAGTATTTTTCAATATTCTTTCCTTCTGTGTTCCTTCATCGTTTCATATTTTTTAAATTCTTCTTGCCCAGTCTTGTCATAGTGTTCCAGATCACATGTAGCTGCTTTGATTAACATACCTAAACCTGTGGATTCAAATGTGTCAGGATTCAGGTGGTTTAGGGATCAAATTGTTTGAGAAGAGCTTGATGGTCTACATGAATATCTTGATAGGCATCCAATTTAACTTTAAGTAGCCTTCTTAACCTTGCTATTTCTTGCATTTTTCAATATATCAGGTTTGGTCCTCACATGGAGACTACTAAATCCAGCTCTTTGCTTAGCCTCCCTCTCTTTATTTCCTTTGTGTCTGCTTCTTGGAGCTTTTCTCTGGAATATTCATCTGTTTCCGGTTCATCAATCACTTGCATGAGATATTCATCATAATAAAGTCCAGTATCCTTGCTCCAAGTCGGCAGGCGCAGCTCTGCCTGCTGAGTACCCACAGAGCACTGTCCTGTCTCTCCAACTCCTGGCCCATGGCCTCCCTCTCCATTTTAATCATCTTAAATTGTTCAATTCAGTAGCATTAATTGCAATGTTTTACCTTATCACCACCATATATTACCAAAATTTTTATCACCCCAAATAGAAACTCTGTGCCTTTTAAGCAATAACTTCTCATTCACCCTTCCACCCAGTCACTGGTAACATCTAATCTACTTTCTGTCTCTATGAATTTGCTTATTCTAGATATTTCATTTAAGTGGAATCATACAGTAATTGTCCTTTTATGTCGGGCTTATTCACTTAGAATAATGTCTTTAAGATGCATCCATATAATAGCATGATTCAGAACTTCATTCCTTTTTATGGTTGAATAATATTTCATGGTATGGATATTTTGTTTATCCATTCATCTGTTGATGGAAATCTGGGTTATTTACCCTGTGAATAATGCTGCTATAAACATTGGCATACAAATATCTGTTTGAGTCCCTGTTTTCAATTCTTTGGAGTATAAACATAGGAGTGGAATTGATGGATCATTCTATATTTAACTTTTTGAGGAACTGCCAAACCGTTTTCCTGGAGTAAGCTTTACTTGATATTTTGAGGCACCTTTTAAAAACTAAATGTAGGGTTGCGGCCCAGGCCAATATCATCATTGACTTAACTGATTTTAATGAAATTGAATAAGGTTACTTTACTTTGTTGCTTAATCAATAAAACAAAAATTAATATGACTTAACATGGCTCAGAATATCTACTCACTGAAATGGCTGCAGTGCCTACTCTTGGGGGAAAATATACACAATGTTTAAACAAATAACTGCTCCCAAATCCATATAAACCAAGTGCCAAATAATGGTATATGCCCCAGAAGAATTAAAAAAGGAGGGCATCTCTGTGCTGAAGTGGTCAAGGAAAGCTTAACTATCAGGCTTGGGATGAACCTTGAAGTTTGCAAGGGACTTAGACAGAGCTGAGAGCAGGACTGCAATATGGAGGATCTTTTGATTTGGAAAATAGGAGGGAAGAAATGCTTGGAGAGGCAGGAATGTACACCATGGATCTTAAGGCACTGAATATATTGGTTTTGCAAAAAGACTAAGTGAATATAAAGGAAGAAGAGAAGTTTGGAGAAATGGTTGAAAACCAAATTGAAAATCTTGAATTCCAGACTAATGTGTTAAAAGTATTCCATGGCTGAAAGGAAATGATTGACACTTCTTTACAAAGAGTGTTTTAGAGGGGTGTTTTAAGATTAATTTGGAAAAAAAAAAAATAGCTAGAGAACAGGCTGAAATGGCCTAGAAAAAAATCTTTTACACTTTAGGACACCAGCCAAAGGCTGGATACCACCCAGAAGAGAGAGGGACAAAGGAGAAGAGTAGCAACAACAAAACTCACACACACTCCAACCAGCATTGAAATGAGAGGGCTGCCAAAGAGCACCATCTGCTGGCAGACCAAGGAAGCACATGTGAGAAAAGTTTAAGTAAGCCAGGCTTTTTCCAACTTTTATAGCCTCCCTCCCCAAGGCCCTAGGAAGCAGGACTACAACCCATTACTGAGTTCAGAGCCCAGTTTTGAGCAACTAACAGGGACAATCCTAAAGACCAAAGTTGAACCAAAATCAAAGAACAGCAGTAATACACAACCTCATGTCACTGAATCCCTACAAAAGAGAGAGAAATTGAGCAACTGAGTAAACTACCATCCTAATCAGATGCCTATACATTGGCAAAAAATCGTGAGCCATACTAAGAAACTGGAAGACATGGCCCAGAAAAAGGAATATATCAAAGCCCCAGAAAAGACACAGCATTTGAAACAACTAATTAAAGAGATGCATACAAATTTCTAAAATCAAATTAATGAGTTCAAAGACAATAATAGCTAAAGAGATAAAAGACATCAAGAAGACATTGAGTGAGCACAAGGAAGAATTTGAAATCCTGAATAGAAAAGTAACAGAGTTAATGGGAATGAAAGAAACAATAGGCGAGCTTAAGAACACATTAGAGGCATGCAACAGTAAACTCGAAATGAGAGAAGAAAGAATAAGTGATACAGAAAAACTGAAATTTAAGAGAGAAAAGAACAGAGAGAGAAAAGAATGGAAAAAAATGAGCAGGGTCTCAGGAAGCTGAATGACAACAAGAAACACAACAGCATATGTGTCATGGGAATTCCAGGAAGAGCAGTGAAGGGAAAGGGGGCAGAAAGGGTATTTGAGGAAATAATAGCTGTAAACTATGCCTCTTATGATCCTTTTTATTTCTGTGGGGTCAGTTGTAGCTTCCCCCTTTCATTTCTGATTGCATTTATTTGCATCTTCTCTCTTTTTTTCTTTGTGAGTCTTGCTAGCAGTTTGTCAATTTTATTGATCTTCTCAAAGGACCAGCTTTTGGTTTTGTTGGCCAACAAACTTGACAACCTAGATGAAATGGACAAATTCCTAGAAATGCTCAAACAACCTACACTGAAGCTACAAGAAATATAAGAACTTAACAAACCAATCACATTTAAAGAGATTAAATCCATCATCAAAAATCTCCCAACAAAGAAAGTCCAGGACCAGATAGCTTCACAGTATTTTGAAGGGCTTCACATCATTTCAAAAAGAATTAACAATAATCCTATTTAAACTCTTCCAAAAAATTGAAGAGGTGGGAAAATTACCCAACACATTTATGAAGCCAACATCACCCTAATACCAAAGCCAGATAAAGACACTACAAGAAAAGAAAATTACAGACCAATCTCTCTAATGAACATAAATGTAAAAATTTTCAACAAAATACCTGCAAAATCAAGTCCAACAGCATATCAAAAGACTTATACATCACGACCAAGTGGGATTTATTCCTGATATGGAAGGCTGGTTCAACATAAGAAAATCAATCAACGTAATATACCACATTAACAAATTGAAGGGAAGAAAAACACATGATCATCTCAATTGATGCAGAAAAGGCATTCAACAAAATTCAGCATACATTTTTTTATAAAAACGCTTCAAAAGATAGGAATAGAAGGAAAATTACTCATTACGATAAAAGGCATATATGAAAAACCTGCAGCCAAGTTAGTACTCAATGGGGAAAGGTTGAAAACTTTCCTTGTAAGATCAGGAACAAGACAAGGATGCCCACTGTCACTATTGTTATTCAACATCATACTAGAAGTTCTAGCTAGAACAATTAGACTAGAAAAAAAATTAAAGGCATCCAAATAGGAAACGAGGAAGTAAAACTCTCACTATTTGCAGATGACATGATCCTGTATTTAGAAAATTCTGAAATGTCCAGGACAAAGCTACTTGACCTAATAAATGAGTTCAGCAAACTGGCAGGATACAAGATGAACATGAAAAATCAGTGATGTTTTTGTACACTAGTATTGAACAATCTGAGGAGGAAATCAGAAGGAAAATTTCATTTAAAATAGCAACAAATAGACTCAAATACCTAGGAATCATATGGATGAACCTGGAGGACATTATGTTGAATGAAAAAGCCAGACACAAAAGGACAAATAGTGTATGACTGCACTACTATAAACTAATTATATTGTGTAACATATTGTATGATTCTACTTAGATAAAATGTAAATATAAATCAATTTATAAAGATGAAATTAGATTAGTGGTTATATAGAGCTAGGGAAGCAATGCTAAGGGGGTTGGAATTTTTCTTTTTAGAGTAATGAAATGATTCTAAAATTTTTTGTGGTAGTGAATGCACAACATTGTGATTATACTAAACGCCATTGATTATACACTTTGGGTAGATTGTATAGTATGTGAATATATCTCAATAAAACTGCTTAATAAATAAAAAAATTGTGCAAGAATAGCTGATGTAGCAGCTAAGTACAGCAGGGAATACATGGAGAGATTGAGAAATGAATTATTTTCTTGTTTGTCTGTTATTATTGTTGTGGAAATAATGGAAATTCTCTAATAATGATTGAAGTGATGAATATACAACTATGTAATTATACCAAATACCATTGATTGTACACTTTGGATTAATTGTATACTTTATTAATATGTATCAATAAAATTGGTTTGTTAAAAACAAAAAGAGGGGAGCAGATGTGGTTCAGACAGTTGGGTGCCCACCTCCCACATGGGAGGTCCCGGGTCCGGTTCCTGGTACCTCCTAAAGAAGACAAACAAACAGCGAGCAGACATTGAGCAGACATCGAGCAAAAACAATGAGCAGACATCTAGCAAAAACAACAAGCAGACAACAAGAAAAAAAAACAGCGCACAGACAACAAGCAAGACAACAAGCAGCCACCGAGCAAAAACTAAACATGAAGGGAGCAGATGTGGCTTAAGCAGTTGGGCGCCCACCCCACCATGTGGGAGATTCTGGATTCAGTTCCTGGTGCCCCCTAAAGAAGAAACCCAACAGACAACGAGCAAAAACAATAAGCAAACAGAAGAGGGAGCCATGTGGGGGGGAGGGTGTGGCAGGGATGAAGATTACTTTGGTAATTCTATTAACCATGTGTAGGGAAATTGAAAGGGAGAAGGGCTACAGGCAAAGAAACCAACTAGAAGATGATTTCAGTCATCTGGGTATGAAGTGAAAGATAGCCTGATATAATATGACACCCAGGAAATTACCAAGAAAGAGATAACTTCTAAAAATCACTTGAAATAAATGGAATTTAAGCCTGAGAAAAGGTGCTTAACTTTATTCATTAAATAGGAAATGCAAATGAAAATTACTATGAAATACCGTTTCTCACCTGTAGTATTGGCAAAAATTCAAAAGCTTAACAACATACTCTATAGGCAAGGCTGTAGGAAAACAGGCACTCTTTTTCATTGCTGGTGAGAGTACAAAATGGCACAACCCCTGTGGAGGGAAATTGGGCAACATATTTTCCAAATTCATGTGCATTTACCCTTCGACTGTGCAATACCTCTTCTGCGTATTTACCCTAAGGACATACATCCACAAACTCAAAACAGTATATTCACCATATTATTCACTGTTACATTATTTATTGTAGTAAACTATTAGAAACCACTTAGATGCCCATCCATAGAATGCTTGTTGAATAAACTAAGGTACATACACCCTATGGAATACTATGCAGCCATGTAAACAACAAAGATCTGTATGAACTGATAGTGATTCCATAGTATAGTGTTGAACGTAGACGACAAAGTGCAAAAGAGTGTATATTGGGGAAGCGGGTGTGGCTCAATAGATAGAGCTCCCGTTTACCATATGGGAGGCCCCGGGTTCGCTTCCCGGGGCCTCCTTGTGAGGGCAGGCCGGCCCGCGCGGCACGGTGGGCTGATGCAGTAAGACCTCACAGCAAGGGGGAGATAAGCAGACACAGAAAAAACACACAGCAAATGGACACAGCAAAACACAAGTAGCAAGGGGGGGATAAATAAATAAATAAATAAATAAATCTTAAAAAAAAAAAAAGTGTATATTGTATGCTACCTTTGGGGTTAAAAAAAGTTGAGATAAGAACATGCATTCTTGTGTGTATATGCATTCTATGTATATATATTTATTTACTTATTTTTTGCAAAAAAAATGAAACTAATGAAAATGGTTCTGTATAGTGAAAGGGCTAAAGGGGATGGCAGTAAGACTTCTATAAGTATATCTTTTTTACATAGTTTTGACTTGAACCATGTAAGTGTTTTTACACATTATTTTAAAAAACAAGTAAAGATAAAAAAGGCAAACCTTCAAGTCGAATACTAAGTTAAATAAACTCAACTTTACATTAAGTTGCTACTGTAGCCACACAGAGAAAAGAATTAATACAAGTACTTTTTTTAAACACAGTACTCTAAGAGATTTAGTGGGATATATTCTTAGTGGGATATAGTCTAAGAGCAAAACTGAGATTTTACTTAGTGAATTTGTTGTTAGTAGTGGCATTTGTGTAATAATACTGTTACTATTTTATGTATGCTGTAGAATAGATCAAATAAACAATTACATTGTCTATATTGACAATGTTTGGATCCAAGGCTCTCACTGCAGGAAAAAAGAGATGCAGCTGTGAAATGCAGAAAAATGAGGATGGTTTCTGTGGTGATGAATTTGAATTAGTGGAACCTGTATGGATGCATTATTTTTAAATACACACACATATATAACATGTGTGTATATATATTCAAATATATCATAATAAATATCACTATTGATGCATGGAACTTTTTATTATTAACTGAGTTGTTTTAATTAATAAATTCATGTATTGATTTTGCTCTCATTGGCCAAATTTGAGAGAATAGAACATCAAAAAATATTAATAGTAAAGAATTACATCTCAATTACTTTTTAAAAATCCATACATTAATAATGATATTTAAACAAGAGAAAGAGAGTGGGAGGAAGGAAAACCAGAATAAAGGAGAAAGTTCTTATTTAAAGAAAAATTTTAGCTGGTGTATATATATATATAAAGATAAAATTGGGAAAATCATCACTTGCATTCCCTAGTATATTGACTCAAGGGAGAATCATGGGTGGATCTAAAATCATTGGGTGAAAAGTGGTCAGGGAACAGGATCATCACACAGACTCAAACTACCACTGCAATTAATAGTTAATTACAATGGAGAAATTTACTAGGTACCACCTTAACAAAATTATTACATGTAGCACCATTATCTTTACTTCCACATAAACTGATATTATGAGTCTCCTGATGTGATATGTTAAGAAGTACACAATATCACCTTGTAGTTTCCTTCACAAAAGTGTCCAGACCAATGATTCTCAGCTGGAGGTTATTTTGCCTCCAGGGAACATTTGACAATATCTTGAGACATCTTCCATCATCACTTCTGGGGGGTTGTTCCTTGCATCTAGTGGGTAGAGGTCAAGGATGATGCTGAATATCTTACAATGCACAGGCTAGTTCCACACAGCAAAAACTATGCAGTCCAAATTGTCAATAATCTTGAAGTTTGAGACACTCCTGTTTAGACTGAAGATAATCATCAGATAAACCCAGAAACTGGGAATGTCTATATGACAACTGACCTGGACTCTTTAAAAATATATCAAATTATGAAAGCAAAATAAAAAATAAGAGGGGAACACAACATTGTGAATGCAATTAACTCCATTGAATTATATATATATTCTGTCAGCTGAGAGGGCCTAGTAGCAATAAGCACACATACCACCCAGATCTTGATTTCTAAAGCCATTCTCCAATAAAAGGAACCAAAGTTCCTTGGAGAATTGGCTGATTCTGGGGCTGGAGCAGGAAATATACAAGATGAGTCTGGAGGAAGTGGATGTGGCTCAAGTGGTTGGGCTTCCGTCTACCATATGGGAAGACCCGGGTTCGATCCCCGGGGTGTGCAGGTGAACCAAGCCCGTGCAGCAAACCTCACAGCAAGATGATGATGCAGCAAAAAAGAGACACAGGGGAGAGTCAAGGTGAGATGCGCCAGAAAACAGGAACTGAGGTGGTGCAAGTGACAGCGTGCCTCTCTCCTACAATGGAATTCCCTAGGATCGAATCACTGTGAAGCCTGGAGGAGAAAAATGCGAAGAGAAGGCAAGAAACAGACACAGAAGATCACCCAGCGAATGGACACAGACAGCAAGCAGTGGGTGGGGGCGGAGGGGAGGGCAAAGATGAGCCTGAAGAATCTTATAGTGCCAGAAAGTAAAGAAGTGCTAAAACACACACACACACATATACATACACACAATGAGTGACAAAGGGACACCAGAGCCCACTGAAAAAACTCTCAATGCCAAAGAGGAATAATTTGAAAACTATATAAAGTAGTATTACACTATAACTCAAAGCATAAAATAAATATCTATGAGTCCATGCAGATATAAACAAGCAATTACATAAATAAATGGGGGAGAAGAGACAAATTTTCCATGCAGAAGAATTCCAAATAATAAATGCAGATACTTTACCCTCAAGGGGGTGGTACATAATTCCTCACTCCTTAACTGTGCTGTGCATAGTGATTTCCTTCTAAGAGTACAGAATGGGGGGCAGGGAAAGGGGAAGGGTAACTTCACAGTACAGAAACTTGACAAATACTATCTCAGCCAGGTGAACAAGGTCAATACCAACAGTGACAAGTCATGGCAAAAGCATGTGCCCTTGATATGATGTGATGAGGGCACTTGACCTCTGTGGTCTTCCTCCCCAAAATCCATAACATCAGTCTAATCATGAGAAAAACACCAGACAAATCCCAATTGAAGGACATTCTAAAAAACTCCTGAGCAGGACTCCTCAAAACTGTCATCATCAAAAACAATGAAAGTCTGAGAAATTATCACAGCCAAGAGGAACCTAAGGAGACATGATGACTAAATGTAATGTATTCTGGATGGGACACTGGAATACAAAACAAAAAACAAAAAAAACTAGGTAAAACCTAAGGGAATCTGAATTAAGTATGACCTTTAGTTAAAAAATAATATTAATGGCATTAATAGTAGTAATAAAGTATGTGAAGGAGAACTATGATGCTGGAAATGTCCTATGTTTTGATTTTTGGGATGATTACATGACTGTATTCATTTTTCAAAATCCATAGAACCTTATATCTAAAAAGGGGGAAATGTTACAATATGAAAATTATATCTTAATAAATCTAACATTTCACCAAAATATTAATAACAGGGAAAACTTTCATCACGTTGATCAATGTTGGAGAATTTTCCTGACTCCACAAAAAAAGAAAAGAAAAGAGAGGAAAGAAAAACAAATAATAGGGAAAACTGTATGTGCGAGAGGGAGGTGGTATATGGGAATTCTGTATTTTCTGCATGATTTTTCTGTAAGCATACAACTGAGCTAATGAAAATAATCTGATATTTCAAAAAAGTCCTTCAACATTAGAATAGACCGATTAATGTTCCTCTTTTCCATCTCCTCATAGTATAACTTTAATGGTAACCTAATTGCTAGCATTTGTTGAAAACGTAGTAATTCTCCAGGTGCTGCGCTAGGTTCATTAGGTATATTACCTCACTTAACTCCAGGCAGAGATGTAGTGATTGCTCTCCTTTTGCAGATGAGGAAATTAAGGTCAGAACAGTTAAGCAATATGCCTAAGGCCATGAGGCTGGCAACAATTAGAGCCAGGACTTGAACCTGGATAGCTCAAGATCAAAACCCATGTGTTTACCACTGCTCTATCCATAGCACCAAATCATCTTGTCCTCAGTTCTAGAGTAAAGAGTAGAGTAACGAGCTGTTGGGAATAATAAAAAGATAAAAGAAAACGTTTTCCATCCCTTTCCTCATACACACCAACAGCTAGGCTTGCTTTGCCAACGTACTTATGCTGAGTAGCATAGCTTAGTTTAACAGCCAAGCAGTGAAACTGTTCATAATAGACATGCAAATTGATCTGGGATCGTGTGACAATTTGAAGCTTTTTGTGGATCCCAGAAAAGTTCATGTTCTTGGAGCTAATCCACTCCTGTGGGTGTGGAACCCCTTCATTGGATTGGGTTCAGTTGGGGGTGTGTGTGTGATTGTATTGTTTCAGTGAGGCATGATTCAGGGTGGGTCTTGGTCCTTGTAGCTGTTTGGCAGTTTGATGTAATTATGAATTCCAAAAATATGATTGGATCATGCTTGTAAACTGATCTGTTAATCTGGGCATGATTAAGTTATGATTAGGGCGTTGACTGGGCCATGTCAGTAGGGCATTGAGCCCCACCCCTTGGTGGGTGGGGAATCAAATATAAAAGGCATGGCAAGAACAGAGTTGAAGCAGTTTTTGAGAAGCAGTTTTGATGTTGGAGTTTTGATGTTGGAGAGAAAGCCCCAGGAGAAGAGAAGCGAGCCGTTCACCTGATAGTCTACACCTGATGTTGTGGAGGAACCAGAGGAGCTAAGCCCGGAAAGAAATGCAGCCCCAGGAAGAGAGGAACCCAAGAAGCCTGAACCCTGGCAAACGTCGGCAGCTGTCTTGCTCCAACACGTGGCAATGGACTTTGGTGAGAGAAGAAACTTAACGCTTTATAGCCTGGTATCTGTGGACTTCTACCCCAAATAAATACCCTTTATAAAGACCAACCCATTTTTGGTATTTCACATTAGCACCCCTTTGGCTGACTAATACAGTCCTCTTGCTGGAGTCCTTTTTAAATGCAGGGCTGAAAGCAGAGACACAGAGAAAAACCCAGAGAAACAGAGAGAAGGAATCCGGAAACTCAGAGAGGAAGCCACAGGCGGAGCAACCAGAAGCTGAAGCAAGAGGCCCAGAAGAGAAGCAGATGCTTCCATGAACCTTGCCACGTGGAAGGAGTCCAGGATCGCCAGCAGCCGAACTTTGGTGAGACAGCATCTCTGATGATGCCTTGATTTGGATATTTTCACAGCCTTGGAATTGTAAGCTTTTAGCCTAATAAATTCCCATTATAAAAGTCAACCCGTTTCTGGTATATTGCTCCCGGCAGCTTTTGGCAAACTAAAACAGCAACCTTGTGCTTAGCTTTGCTCACTTTGTCTCCACAGAGGAGGTAGTTGCTTAGAAGCTCTTTGTCACACTAGGATAGACAAGGATGTACTGTGATAACAGTCAACCCCAAAATCTCAAGGATCTCACTTATGCTGCATCTTCACCATAGGCCAAGTGAGCTCTCTGTTTTGCGTTGTCCTCAGTCAAGGACCCAGGCTGTTGGGGCAGAGGCAAAGTACGTGCTGGCTATTAAAGGATCCCTTGGGATGTGACACTTGTAACTTCTGCTCACATATTTTTGGCAAAAGCAAGACACATGGTCCTGCCTGAAATTATGGGTGTGACGGTGGAGTGCCTGGAAAGAGAGAAACAAATATTTGTGAAACCCTGGTGACAATCTCACCATGGTTGTGACTGAGACTGTTATAGGCATAGTCTGAGCTCTCACGTCAGGTGTTTGCCCATGAAATAATCCCAAATGTGTGCCCACTCTGCCTTGCTAAATAAGTTCTTCCACTTGAGTTTTACCAAATTGTCCGTTATCTTACTTTGGCAGTTTCTGAATTTTTTCCTTCTCTCAAAAACGTCTTTTGAAGAACTTGCTCTTTTTTTTTTTTTTTTTAACTGAGGGCTTTTCCCAAAGTATTTTTAACTGAGGGCTTTTCCCAAAGTATTCTCCTATCTCACTTTTCTGATCTCTGGGCAATTGAAGGGTCAAAAAGAGGGCCAGTGATAAATGACACATGGTCAACAGGTAGACTGTCAGCTCAAAGAACTTTTTTTTTTTAAGATTTATTTTTTTATTTATTTATTCCCCACCACCACCTCATTTGCTCTCGCTGTCTGCTCTCTATGTCCATTAGCTGTCTGCTCTCTGTGTCTGCTCATCTTCTCTTTAGGAGGCACGGGGAACCGAACCTGGGACCTCCCATGTGGTAGAGAGGCACTCAATCACTTGAGCCACCTCAGCTCCCTGTTTTGTTGTGTCTCTCATTGTGTTTCCTCTTTGTGTCTCCTTGTTGCGTCATCTTGTTGCATCAGCTTGCCACGCCAGCCCATCCCACGAGCTTGCTGTCTTGCTCATCTTCTCCAGGAGGCACCGGGAACCAAACCCAGGACCTCCCATGTGGTAGGCGGGAGCTCCATCGCTTGAGCCACATCCACTTCCCTCAAAGGAACTTGACCCTCCTTTTACCCCCATCATTCAAATCCCTGTTGTGAGAAGGACAGTGTCCTGGTATCTCTTGCCATTGTCTGCTGCCCAAGAAATATACTGACCCATAGGACACCAGTCTTGGGAATTTGGACAACTCTCATTTTTTGAGTTTGGTTCAAGAAATATGCACTGAGCATGTACATCACTTTAGGAATGGGGATATGAAGTTGAATAAAATATGTTGTCTTCTCTCAAGGGGCTCACATGTAAATGGTAGAGCCCAGTGATTCTCAGCCCTAGGTACACATTGGAATCAACCAGAGAGATGTAAAATGTAATGCTGAGACCCACTCCCAACATGTCTGATTTAATTAGTCTGGGGTGAGGCTCGGGCATCAGTATTTTAACTGGGTAATCGAAGTTGAGAAGCACTGATTAATATGGATATATGTACAGATAATTTCAACATTATATTAAAAATACTTTGCTGAAGATGGAAGCTGGAGCAGAGCCAAACACATTATATTATAATAATTATCACTACTGTCCATTCCCTGCTAGGCGCTGCGCTAGGTAGGCACTTTACAAACATGCTCTCTAACTCTCAAAAAGATCCTCTCTGTTTGATCATCCTTATCCCTATTTTGTGGATGAGAAACCTGAGGTCTGGAGAGATTATGTAATTTACCCAAGGTCACATAGCTAGGAAATTTAAAGACCAAAATTCAATCTTAGGGCTATCTGGCTCCAAACCCACAGCCCTCCCAAATATTTCCTCTTTGTCCAGAGTGGCCTGTACTCATACACCATTTTCCTAGAGAACGTAAATGGAAGTCATGGAAAGGTCGCCATGCAGTATTCATTTTTGTTCATGTTCTTCTCTTCCTCAGTTGTGTTTCCCAAAGCTTCCCTTGTCCCTTCTCCTACATTCAGGTTCACATTTTTATGGTTATGGGGAAGAAGAAAATAGTGGCAAGGAATCCTAAGTTCCATTCTAGAGCAATTAGCTCATCATCTTGGCTCTTGGTGTTATTACTCTATTTTCCCCCAGAGCGGATATAGTCAAAGTTCCTCCTACTTATTGTGTAACTGACCTGTGAAGTCAAGCTGCAAGCCAAGTCTGCCTGGATCACGTATGCTTGCAGAAGGAGAAATGGGCCAAGGGCTTCCAAAACAATCCCAGTTAACAAGCGTGCAGAGTGTGGCCAGCACAACGGAAGGGGGAAGGAGGCTCCGAAGACCATCTACCATTCTGAAGGCAGCGAGGGGTCTGTGCCTCTAGACATCCAGCTGATTGGGGGCAGGCAGGGGTAGCTGGGCTGGTGAGCTGGGTTCCACCTTCACAAAAGAACCTAGAAACCAAGGAGAATGTCTGTTTCGTATGTTTAAGAATAGCAAGCTGGAAACCATTGCCAAATCACTTCTTGTTAGTGAAATAACTGATTTCTCTGAAATCCTTAGTTCATGCCTATTTATCAAGTTTAAAACAAAAATCAAAGTGAGGCCAGCAGTAGTGACTAGACCTTTGGGAGGTTAGGTTTTATTTGGTTTGCAGGGAATGTGGAGAATGGAGTCAGAAATCTTTGTACCTACCCATCTCCATCTTTCCCGTTCTGCTATGAAAATCTCTGGGCACCTCCCATACACTTTTAAATTCTTAATTTTTATAAGGGATAACATCATACAAGTTGCCTTCCTTTTACCTCCTAATATGGCCCTAGAGATTATAATGAAAACTAGGATGATCATATCTTGAGCTTTGCAAGACAGAGAAACCAAGAGGCCTTTTTATTCATATCAAAAATGAAATTTAATTTGCTTTCTCTCCACTTCCTCCCTTTTTCTTTCCTGTCATCTCTGCCATCATCAAGAGGCCTGTTGCTAAATCTAAAGGCCCCCTATCTAAGCTGTGTGCCATTTTGTCGTTAACTCTTTGCATAGAGCCTGTCACCAGGTAGGTGCTCAGCACAGCTCTGGCCTTTTGTGCCACTGTGAGCTGTCCTCATCTCACCCCAACTCTCCTTCTCCCTATGCCATTGCCAAACTGCCATTGCATAGCCCTTTACCAGATGGTAGGAAGAGCTTCAAGCTCTGCTGGTTGAAGAGAAAAAAATTGATCTGAGTCACAGAGCAGACACCAGAACAGAAAGAAGCCGCATGTGTGTGAGGGGGAGCAACTGCATGTTGATACCCAGCTGCTCAACAGGCAGGTCTCCAACAGAGAGTTGGGCCAACAACAAGCATCAGTAAATTGCCTCTGCACCTCTAGAGTCTGAAATTCCAGCCTTCCAAAAGTCAACGGGAGGGTAATTTGGTAGAAGTCCAGACTTATCCTTTCCATGAAGTCTCCCTGCAACTCCCACCAGAGAAACCTTGGCTACGACCCTACCAACAGCCTTCGGCTCGGCTTCCAGCACAGTGGGCCAGCCCAGGGCATTTTGGAAGCTGAATGGGGTCCTGGACAGCATGGCCAGCTGGAGGAGGCAACAGCTCAGGGATGGGGTCCCAGATAGGACCATGCCTTGTTGGCTGCCACTTGGCCAAGTACCCAAAATTGAAGCACTGGAAGGCAGGGGTTGTCTATGCTGACATCTCTAAACATAAGTCATCTTCTTACTGATGATGTTAGCAGGTTAATTGAAACTTTGTTCCTCCCAGCTGTGCCTATGGCCATCTGTAGCAGCCAATTGTTTTTTTGTTTTTTTTTAATCCTTTCCATAAAAACAGTATGTTCTGATGAGCTATAAACTCCCCATCACTAAAAGAGACAAGTGAATGATGTTCTGTATGAACCACGCAGACAATCCAGGGATGGCCACCTGCCAACTCCTTGTTCCCCAGCCACCAGGGACGGCAAGGCCCATGAGAGAAGTAGGAGGGGAGCATTTCTACCTGAGCATCCCCATTCAATCAGATCACCAGGACAAGAGCAAAGCCAAAAACAGACGTGGATTACCTTCAGAGGGGTAATGAATGTAATCTGGAGATGTGATGGGTTGAATATTAGAGTAGAAATGCTTCTCAATCTCTCTAGTCTCCACTTTGGACCAGAAAGAGCTGATAGCTTGTTTTATCATCATGATGGAACTTTATGCCCCAAAATAATTGGTAGAAATTTGGATGTTCCTCTAGGAAAATAAATCAACCTAAAAATGTAGTTTCCATACCACCATGACCCTAGCTTTTCAGTGATGACATTGAGCCTTTGGGTCAGGTTTGGAAGTCAGTTTCAAAGAGAAAGGTTGTTTTGAAGGGGTGCTATTGAAAAGCCTAGTACAATCATGCTAGCTGCCCAAGCCAATTGCAAAATTACAGATTTATTATTTTTAGCAGAAATGCAGCCTGTACATTTAAAATATCCAAATGACCTGGCTTTAACTTAGAAATCTTAGATGAATTGAAATAAGTGAATTAGGAAAGCCTCTTGCCTTTGGCACTAAAGGGTTTGTGGGAGGTGAGTCAAGAACCATTTATAGCAGTGATAAAATACTATATTTAAGGCTGTAAAAATTTGGCATACAAGGTCTCAGTTCAGAAGTAAATTTGTTTTATGTGCTCAGTAAAGGAACAACTGAAAAGTTTTACAAATGGGAATTTTGACCTACTGAGATTTCAATGATAAAATATGTCAATCACTCCTTGGGATGGAGTCCAGTAATCAATCCTTGGATGATGAGATGCAAACCGGAGCCATGAAGTCTGTAATGGCTTAACCTGACCATGGTACGACACATGTCTAATGACAGTTACCCAAAGTCACTGTCCAACTGTCATGTCATGTATCCAAATATGCATTAATGGGAAGGGCCACTTGGGAATAGAACAAATAACTAAGGTAAGCACTGCAATCTTGTCCAATTAGCCAACACCTCATCTGATGGGGCATCGTGCTTTTGCTCTGCCAGTAAGTCAATGAGCCTTTACTTGGGAATTCTATGTCTAGCTTTAGCTAGATTGAGTAGATAAGCCTTGATAACTGATGCAAGTGTGTTTCAATAAAAAAAAAACCTTAATTATAGTCTTCTACTTATCTCTGACCTCATCACCTCTCTCTCTCTCCCCAGCTACACTCAAGGGTTCTGTCCTGATTGCTCCTGGCCCGTTCCTGCCCCAAGGCCTTGCGTGAGCTAGTCCCTCTGCCTAGAATGCTCTTCTTGGAGTAGTCACATGGTAGCTCCTTCCTGGCATCACATCTGCATTCAGATATCACCTTCTGAGAGGATTCCCCTAAACAACCAATCTGAAGAAGCCGATCTGTCGGTCTCTCTCTCTCTCTCTCTCTCTCTCTCTCTCTCTCTCTCTCTCTCTCTTTCTCACACACACACACACACACACACACACACACACACACACAATCACCCTATGTTAATTTTGGCAGATCACATACAATTATCTGATATTTTAATTTTTTATTGATTTTTTTTTTTGTTTTGCTATATTTCTTCCCCTGCTAAAATGTAACTTCCAGAAGGACAGCAACTTTATCTATTGTATTTACTGCTGTATCATCAGCACCTAGAATCATGTCCACCACATGGAAGAGTTCAATACATAATTTTTGAACAAATAGATGGGCTGAGTCCTAACAAGAAAATCTATGGTACATAAATTTGAAAGAGCCCTGTGTGGATCCTGGAAGAGCCAGACTCCAGTCCCAGAGCTCTCCTCGGGCAAGTCACTTCACACATCCTCTCTCTGCCTTCATGTCCTCACCTGGAAGCAGAGGGGCTGGATGCGTCAGTTATCCGCCACCCCTCTCCCACCATCCAACACTCCCAGTTTAGTCATGGAGGCTTTGCTTTCCTCCCTTTTATGCATTTGATTTTTTCATAGTTTTCCATTTGATAAAGCATTCTGAGGCTAAGAAAAAGTTTGAAATCTGCCAGATTAGATAAACCCTTAATCTTGGCCCAGTCTCTTACCAGCTGTGGGGTTCTGGGAGATTAACTTTTTTAAGCTTCAATATCCTTGTGTAAATTGGGGATAATTTCAGTACTGACATCACAGTAGTGTTATGAATATTAAATGAGCTTGTCATTGCTGGTAGACAGAATAATGCCCTCCCAAAGATATCCACCCCTTAGCCCCAGAACCTATGACTATGTTATCTTACGTGGCAGAAGGGACTTTGAAGGTGTGACTAAGGTTAAAGACCTTGAAATAGGGAGACTATCCTGCATTGTTTAGGTGGACCCAATCTAAAAGAGGAGAGCCCTTTCTGGCCACAGTCAGAGAGAGAGATGAAATCAAAGAAAGAGAGATTTGTCATTGCTTGCTGACAGCCAGCAAGTCAATGGAAAGCTCAGTCCATATTGCATGGAATGGAATTCTGCCAACAACACACATGAGCGAGGAAACGGATCCTCCCCTTGAGCCTCCAGAAAGGAACCCAGCCCTGCCACTGCCTTGACTTTAGCCAGTGAGACCCGCACTGGATTTCTGACCTGCAGAACTGTAAGATAATAAATTTGTGTTGTTACAGCAGCAATAGGAAACTGATACACCATTTAAAGTATGAAATAAGCATTTGGCATATGGTAATGGCTCAATAACTGTTAGCATTTCCTATCAATATTATTAATAACATAATTATTAATATTGTTTTATTATCTCAAAAATTTCTTCCTGCCCTGATGCTGGGCTCTGAATTCTGAAACTCGTCTTCCTGCCTCTACTGGGGTAGCTTCCCCTTAGCTGTCTAAAAGAAATTGTTCACCAGCTTCAAGGGCTGAGTTTTATGCTGCATTGAAGTGAGCAGAAATTTCTTGCGATGCAAAACCAAGGTTGTGATCCTGCAAAGAGAAGAAATTGTTAGCACTTTAATGCCCATTCAGACCACATTTTTCTTCTCATTTGTAATTCCATTTGATACTTATTTTTATCATGCCTGCCCATTTTTTCCAGACTTTTCAAATGCATAGCTTTCAAAATTAGCATAAAGACAATTTCCTCTAAATTTCTCTTTAATTGTGTTAAATATAATCCCTGGTCAAAGAAAGTACAATTTTCAAATAATCAACTAGCACAGTTCTTAGAAATAACAATATAAAAGGCTGAAAAAACATATTTCCTCAAAAGGCTGTCAACCAAATTGTTAGATGAATGAATTAAAAAGTCCATTTAAAAAAATCTATGTTACTTACTACATGTAAACATAATTGACTATAATGGGCCTGGAGGAGAGATCGTAGTGGCTTGTATAAATCACAGGTGTCTCCAATGTTTCTAAATATGTGCTTATTTAATTCCCCCTTTCATCCTTTATAGAGTTGGTTTAAAAAAAATGGTTTTCTTGGTGTTTTTATGAAAACTGAATCATGTTCCCTTCCTACTGAATGTATGAGCATTCTGTGGCCAAACTCAGCCCCCTTCCATCAGTGCCAAACTTCTTAGAAAATTCCAGAGATTCTTAAAATGTATCAGTGCTTTGGGAAGTTGCCTCGCCACCATGAGTGAACGTTCATGCACTTAGGCACACACATGTGCATCCATCATTCAACAGTGTCACATGAATCAGCAATGGAGAGGACAATGTCTTTCCTGCAAGGCCCTGTGGCTTCTCTTAAAGAGAAGAAAGAAATGCTGAGCATGCTCATCCATGTAATTTGTGACCATTAGAAAGACTGTTAAATGCTCTTTCATTTAATCCTTTTGGACTAAAAACATAGCCTATCTGGAGAATAAAAGCTCCAAACCAGGAGAAAAGAGAGCACAGATGAGCAGCTTCCATGTTCTTTTCCCCACTCAGAGGTGCTAATAAGGAAAAATGCTGAATTACTATGATTACCCTTGACTTGAAAAAAATAGCTTATCACCTGCCAATATGAATGAAGACCCCTGGAGGGCTGTGAAATGCCAGGAAGGATAATGGCCTTGGTGCCAGAGTCTTTGTAGTGTCAGAAAGGACTCTCAGTAGACTGCCTTATAAAATGGAGCTCTTATTCTCAGCGAACCTTACAAACCAGTCCTGGGGTGTTCCCATGCCATAGAGAAGGAAAATAGAAGAGCTTTAACAGAATGATTGAGCCCATATGACATGAAGTGGAAAGATAGTCAGCAATTATCCAAAAGAATCATATTATGTAGGCAGCCAATCACAGGTATTTCATGGTGGGGGGACACTCTCCCCAAATTTGGCTGATAATTGTCAGCCAGCTTTCTACCTTTTGTGTTATTGTGTAGGCTTAATCTTAATGTGAAATCCCTCTTGTTTTCAGGCCTAAGTGGCCACTGGAAAGCTGTCAGGCAGGTCGCATGGAGTTCGTTAAGGAAGAAGAGTTTGGCTTTGTAAAGGCTGGGTGTTTGGCCTTTCCCTTACTCTTTTCTCCATTATCATAAAACTATTGTGTCAAGGGCATCGTAGGCACTAAAGCAAGAGCATCTCGCAGCCCCCCAAGACACAATGTCTCAGTGGTGGCTGGCCTCATTGACAGGTGCTAAGCTTTTATTTTTTATTATTACAATGCATTTGCTTCCCCATGAATCCTTTAGACTAAACATTGCCACAGCTTGTGTTCCCTTTTATGGTCATCTTTTCTCTTTATTTACTGCAGCATTCAAACCAACCAGAATTTTTTCATTAATTTTTGTTCTCTTTGTGAATGGATTCAAGGAGAAAATGCTGTCAGAATTTGGTGTTGCCCTTTTGTTCACTAATTTTTTGCCCACCCTCACAAAACCCATACACATGCTCCTGGGTGCGTACACACACACACACACTCACATACAGACACACACACTTCTGGGCCCACCCTCACTCCATAAGCACAGCAACCTTCCAACATGGTACTGGAGAGATGCGCAGACTGTATGCCGAAGACCAGACAAGGCCTGTGCTGTT
Organism: Cabassous unicinctus; assembly: GCA_029593785.1. Classification (NCBI taxonomy): domain Eukaryota; kingdom Metazoa; phylum Chordata; class Mammalia; order Cingulata; family Chlamyphoridae; genus Cabassous; species Cabassous unicinctus. The sequence goes on along the minus strand of JAQZBX010023491.1, from coordinate 5,551 downwards.
AGTTGGTGGGGGGAGCAAATAACATAAAAATGTTTCCAACTTTCCACTATCTTCTCTAGATAAATGAGTTTTGTACTCATAGTGCTTCTAATAACATTCTTTCATCTTGTTCGTAATTCCTAGAACTCAGATCAACATATTACATTTTAAAAGATCTTGAAAAGTCACCACTTTTGAAGAATATGCTCAAAAGGTCTCTCCCTTCTTCTCGCCCATCCCACCACAAATAAACATGCTACCCCTGGGAATGTGTTTCTCTACTGAAATAACAAGTCCCTTCTCAGTTCAAACAACACACGAAGTGCTTTTCAAAAAGCCCACAGAGACAAGAGTTACGGCTTTGTTGCCTGGTGATCGCCTGCACGGATTTACATAGTTCTTAGTCATGGTCAGTCTAAAATGCATTTCTGAGTACCTAGTACATCCTCCATTCTGTAGGCTATAGAAACACTGTAAAATGTATAGCTTTGGTCTTCAGAGAACTTGAAGCACTGGACTACTGCTCAGAAAAACTGGATTAAGTATTCCAGCTACCACAGATTAGTCATTTGGCTTTGGTCAAGTCCTTGAAATTTACCAGGTCTCAGTATCTTTAAAATTGGGGGGTAGGCTGGAGATTGGACAAGCTCAAGGGTCTGAGATTCAGATACCTACAGGTGCCAGGAAGTTGCCATAACCAGTGAGCTAGGTGGGAAGTGAGGTCCAAAAGGGTATACCCATCTGGAGGAGTCGTTTACTCCTGTGCTCCAACCCACCTTTGCCACGCAGAACTTGAAATAATTCAGATTTTTACGAGAAATCTTTTAATTTTGCTAAATACATTGCAGATCAACACTGATTTGGTCAGATAAGACATTTCTGCACACCAGATTCAACTCATGGCTTCTGGACTACAGCTTCTAGTGCACTCCAGGCTCTCCAAAGTGCCACCTCCCCCCCCCCCTTTTTTTAAATGACATTTAGAGCCATCCAGCAATTGACATATGAACCAACTACCCAGACAAGTGAATTCAGGCAGGAAAGATGGGCCACTCAATCCCTCAGGCTATCAAATAACTAACCATGGTACTGATCATTCCTCATTGTTTCCGAGGGTCCAAGTGTTACTAATGGAAATGGAGATGGGATTGCTAACTTTTGAAGAGAAGCCTAAAAGGAACATTAAAGGAAACCAAAAAACATTTTTAACTGTACAGAACATTTCTGGCTGATGGTATACATAAGGAAGAGCAAGTAGAAGAGCTTTGGGATAATTTACCACACGACCCTGGAAACTCAGCAAAACTTTCCATAGCTGTAAGAAATAAAAGCAATGGAAGTACAGAGAAAGGAGCAATCAAAACGTACCTAGTATTCCACAGAAGTCATCACATAGCACAGAAGAGAAAATATGCAGCAATAAGTAATACACTGATACAGCAAAAACTCAGATGAAGGGAAACTTTTTGAAGATAACTATTTCCAAACTGTGAAGTTTTTAAAAAGTAGAGGAAGCAGATGCAGCTCAAGTGGCTGAGCGCCCACCTCCCACTTGGGAGGCCCTGGGTTCAGTTCCAGGTGCCTCCTGAATAAACAAAAACAAACAACAAACAAAACGAATGAGAAAACCAACTCAGGGAAGCCAACGTGGCTCAGTGGTTGAGCGTCATCTTCCCACATACAAGGTCCCAGGTTCACTCCCTAGCATCCCCCCCACCCTGTACCTCAAAAAAAAGGGGGGGGCGGTAAAGCAAGAGGCAGAGGGGCAGATGTGGCTCAAATGGTTGGGCATCCGTCTCCCATATGGAGGGAACTGGGTTCGATCCCTGGGACCTCCCAGTAAAATTAAAAAAAAAAAAAGGCAGAGGCTCGGACCTGGGGGAAGGATAATTCTCTGGCTAGTGCCTCCTGATTAATGAGTAGAAAGTGATCCAGTTGCTACAGCAACTTGAAGATACACAAAAGAAAACATCACTTCTTTAAAATATTCTTGATGATGAATAGGCAGAGTCTTTCAAAATATCTTATTAACATGTAAGAGACTCCTTTTTCTGCTTTTAAGGGTGAATCAAACAGGGTGGCTCTTTTTTTTTTTTTTTTTATCCCGGATAACAGAACTTCTTTGCACAAGCCCTAGTTTGTTTACACAAACCAGCAATTTGGGCAAAAAAGCAATGACCAGAAAAATATGTCTGTTGGAGAATAAGTTTTGTTTTTCAACTGTTTTGTTTCTGTTTAGGCAGCAAGGGAGATAAATGTACATTGTCTTGGTTTTCTTTTTTCTGACAATATATTTGGTTGGGGAGTTTCTTCGGATGCTGAGAATGTGCAATGTACCTAAGCAGAGTCAGGAAATGAAAGGTTATGCTTCTGTAACTTTCCCTTGTCTATTGGAATGAATGAAGGGGTAATAAAAATATGATTTTGGTGGGACGGCACACCCAGCCTCTTTGGCTTCTCCAGCTTGGCTCCTGCAGCTCCAGACATCTATTTCAGCATCCAAGAGGATTGTTCTCTTTTGCTCTGGGCAGTTCAACTCTGACAGAGTATCCTGAATAGACTGGAGATTCAAAGCAAGGTTTTGAAATGAAAACTGCAATGATTAAATATCCTGGGGATCCCTTATGTGGGAGGCAGAGGGCTCTTAGTAGAATGATTTGGGTAAATTATTGGTGCAAAGCCCAGCTGAAGTGTCCCAAGGTCTGCGGTCTAGACAAACATTCTTTGGCAGATAGTGTGATGTGGGCTTTTGCTAACCAGTGGAGGGGTCCGTGATCTTGAATATCATAATAAGCCTGGATTATATGGTCCTTTTAAATGGGATATATGAATATTTTTATTAAGTGAGGATATGTAATATTAAATAAAGACAGTACAAATAAGATAGAGAAAGCACTTGGAATTTATAGAAACAGAAGTCGCCAATTCTGCATTCCTTCTGTGTGACCTTGGGCAAGTAACCAAGGTTCTTTGGGGTTTGCTTACTCATCCTTCCAATGGGAAGGTTGAACCACTTTCAATTCAACAAAAATATTAAGTACCTCCAATGTGCTGTCATCTCCCACCTGTGTCCTCAGCGTCCCCTCCTCCTGAATTTTATGGCTTCATCATTAGCACCACCCAGCTGCTTTATTCCTCCCTCTCCCTCTGGACTTTGTTAGAAATAAAATGGTGATAATCAATCATACCTCTCTCCACAATTCAGAACCATGTGAGACATTAAGATAGAAAGGGGAGTTATAGAAAAGAAGATCAAAGTTCCAGCTTTATTATTTATAAGGCTAAAATGGAGAATGTAAATTAAATCCATGAAAAGTGAGCTTCCTAACACTTCCCCACTCTGAATTAAACTCTGCATCTCACTCAGTGGGACATGCTGAGTTCTTTCTCCCAAACTCGCCAATTATATAGGATAAGGCATTACTCTTCCCATTTGAAAGAAAGAGATGAATTAGAAAGAAGGGGAGAAAACTATTGTCTTAATATTTTAAATATCGAGGCAGGAACAAAGAAAAATGGTGTTACCTAAATACTTGCCACATTCTGGGAATCACCAAGTCTTTTTTACTCCCTGAATATTTTCTACTCTTTCCACTTCTACCCATCTCCACTACCGCTTACCTGGATACTGCAATCAATGGTCTTCTAACCAGTCTCCCTAATTCCAATCTTCTAACCTTCCACTCTCAAAATCCGTTCTCTACACTGCAATAGTGGTGTTCATTCTAACACTTAAACCTGATCGTGACAACAACTAACAATTCTGAAATGACTTTCCTTGGTTCTCTGGATAAAATCCATACCCCCAAGCCTGTCATAAAAGCTTCTTTATGCTATAGTCACCTGTCTCTTCAACCTATCTCTCCTGTCTCTCCTTGCCTCCTCTTTGTTCTAGCTACCCCATACTCTCTGTGATCCATTTTGGTACTCTCCCCCATCCTTCTATTTAAAAATCTTTAGGGAGCAGACATAGCTCAGTGGTTGAGTACCTGCTTCCCACGTAGGAGGTCCCAGATTCAATCCCTGGTACCTCCTTAAAACAAACAAACAAATAAACAAAACATTTTTTAAACAAATCAATTGTATTGATACAGATTAATAAAGCAAAGTGTACAATCAATGGTATTTGGTATAATCACATAGTTGTGCATTCATCACTTCAGTCATTATTAGACCATTTTCATTATTTCAACAATGATAATAAACAAAAATCAGACAAACAGACCAACAAGAAAATTCTTCACCTCGCAATCTCTCTCTGTTTCCCCTGCTGTACATAGCTGCTCGCTCTGGCTATTCTTGCACAATTATTTTTTTTAAAACAGTTTTTTTGAGATATATTCACATACCATGCAATCTATCCAAAGCGTATAATCAATGGCTTTTAGTATAATCACAATGTTGTGCACTCATTACCATAAAAAATTTTAGAACAACTTCATTACTCCAGAAAGAAAAACTCCACACTCCTTAGCATGCCTTCCCCAGCCCTACATAACCACTAATCTAATTTCATATTTATAAATTGATTGATATTTGCATTTTATATAAATGGAATCATACAATATGTAGCACTTTGTGTCTAGTTTCTTTCGCTAGCATGTTTTCTTTGTCTGATATTAATATTTTGTAGTATTAACATACATTTGTAAAACCTGTATGTTTTTAAAACGAGGCAACCATGTTATATTCTGACAAGATCTTGTCTCTCCCTCTACACTTTCTTCAAGGTGACTCTCATGAACCCTTTTACTAAAGGAATTATCTCCAAGGATTTAGCTCTCTCTACCTTTGGGCCTCTCACTCGAGCACCATGCCTTTCTCTCCTTCCCCACTCTCTCTGCCCCCCTTCTTTAACTAATCCATCTTTCAGATTTAATCTGAGCCTTCACTTCTCCAAGGAACCCTTCTTTCACTGCACCCCTCATACGCACATAGCCTGGGTTAGTGATCACCCTATTCTCTTCTTAGCAAATTGTTCACAGCGTTGACCACACAGCATTTGTTGTGGTATCTTTTTAGGTACTGCATTCTTCCCTACACTCCAAGCTCCTTATTGTACTAGGAATTAGTCAGCATTGCAGTCCCAGCACATAGTAGGGCTCAAAATGCATTTGCAAAAGGACTGACTTAATGCTAAGCATAACACTGGAGTTGCAGAGATGAGTAAGATATATTCCCTGGCTGACACAGATCATTACGAATTCACTATATCCTAACTGGTATATTCCTAGCAGCAATATCAATATGATCAAAACAGTTTACCGGGGGAAGCGGGTGTGGCTCAGTGGATAGAGCCCCCATTTACCATATGGGAGGCCCGGGTTCACGTCCCGAGGCCTCCTTGTGAGGGCAGGCCGGCCTGAGCGGTGAGGTGGGCTGATGCAGCAACCTCACGGCAGGAAGCGGGTGTGGTGCAATGGATAGAGCACCCGTTTACCATATGAGAGGCCCCGGGTTCGCTTCCCGGCGCCTCCTTGTGAGGGCAGGCCGGCTCGCGCGGCGCCGTGGGCTGATGCGGCAAGACCTCACAGCAAGGGGGAGATAAGCAGACACAGAGAAGACACGCAGC
>JAQZBX010023490.1:6503-30906 GCA_029593785.1 Cabassous unicinctus | reverse complement strand
GTGTGTGTGTGTGTGTGTCCAGGTGTGTGAGTGTGTGTGTGTCCAGGTGTGTGAGTGTGTGTGATTGTGTGTCCAGGTGTGTGTTTGTGTGTATTCCCAGGTGTGTGTGTGTGTGTGTGTGTGAGTGTGCACACGCATCCATGATGCATGTGCAGGTGTTTCCAGGGCTCTTCCGAGGTGCCTCTGAGCAGGGCTTGCTGTGGTTGGGGAGCTAGTGGCAAAACGGCTTTTCTGTCCTTACCACGACCCGCACCCGCTCGGTGGCAGAGGAGGAGACAGACGTGGCCTGGGAGCCCGCAGGTGACCGTGAGACTAGGGCCCTGCCCCAGGGCAGGCGGGTTCCCGCCGGGTCAGTTAACTGGATGAGTCTGTCTTACCCGCAGGAAGGCGATGCCGTGTGATAACTTCCGCTTCCCCTGTGTTTATAGTCTGCCATGTAACGGGCTCGTCTGGGGTCAGCCCTTTGCCAAATGCTAATTTCAACATCTCTGACCCGGCTCTTGGACCTCTTGAAGCCCAGAAGGTGGAGTGCCTTGGCCCTTCTCAGGGACCAGGGTGTGGCTGATGACGAAGGGAAGGTGGTCTGGGGCTGGGCAGCCTGGGTTCAAATCCTGGCTCCACCTCTTGCCAGCTGTGCCTGTAACCTCCCCGTGCCTCAGTTTCTCCATCCGTCACCTGCAATGATGGTTGTAGCTACCAGTGGTTTTTGTGCAGGTTTGATGCATAATGTGTCCGAAGCACAGCGCCAGCTCCACTGTCACTCTCACAGGCTGTGGTCCTGGGCTGGGGCGCTGCATGAGTCACCCCCTCGCTCACCTGTAAACAGTCTTGATGGCACCTGCCTCACAGGGTCAGCTAAGCCAGAAGAGATTCCACAGGTGACCCGTGAGTTTATCAGATCACTCGCTGCCCTTCTGAGATTCCGAGGCCCGCCTAGGGCAGGTCAAGTTCAGCCACCCCCCCTTTACAGGAAGGAATTGGGGTGTAGAGACGTGCAAAGACCTGTCCACGACCCTCCTCAAGGACTCTGGTCTTTTGCTCTCTGCAGCACGACCGCCATTGGGTGGGGGATGGGGGAAGGGACAGTGTCTGGAGGCGCCATTCCAGGGGTGGGCACCCCTGTTTCCAGTGCCATTGGAAGAAAGAGCATGGATGGAATGAATGCAGGTGAGCTGCCCGGGGTGGGCTGGGGTCACTGGGGGTCAGAGGCCCTGCTCTCCTCTGCTGTGACTGGAGTGGTCATTTTCCAGGGACGTTTCCAACCTAGGCAATAGCCTCGCATTAGCAGCACAGGACAACACCCTTTGGTGACTCAGACCTCAGAAGTGCAACCACTGTCTGACCCACTTTGCTCAAAATTTAATTATGTGGAGCCCCAGGGGCAGGTGTCCCGCCCACTTGCCGAGAGCTCTCTGTCCAGGAGTTGTTGGGCGCCTTTGTTTTCCGTTTCCTAGTCCTGTGTTCTTTTGGGGAGATTGGTTCTCTTGTCTTTTCCTTTCCTACCAGCTCCTTGGCAATAGGGCATCTCATGCCCTGAAAGGCCGTCCCGGAGTGCGGATGGAGCAGGAGTGTTTGGAAAGAAAAAGCTCTGCCTCTTGCGTTTGGAAAACCAGATGTCACAGTGAGAAGGAAGAGCGGGTGTTTTAACCTAAGTGGGAAATAGGAAGTGGTTGTTGTCCTCTCCCCCCGCGAGCTAGCCGAGAGGGGAGACTGAGGCGGGGAGAGAGTGTGGCTTCAGTGGCACCTCCTTTCCTGAGGAGGGCATGCTGCGTGAGTATGCAGCGTGAAGAAACCCTGGGTGACAGTGGTTTGTGTGACAAGCGCTGACGGACCTCTAACTCGAGCCAGACCTGGGCCTGGCATGGAGGCTGCACAGATGCACCACAGGTGAGCCGTACCTGCCCTGCAGAGCTTCCGGTGCAGTGGGAGAGTTGAGCGCATGCATTTTACCGAGTGAGGGGTTCCTTGGTCCAGTGAGTAGGAGGTAGTTAAAACATTCTGCAGCCGGCGTGGCCTGGTGCCCCCCAGCCTGAGCGGGGCGCCCGCCAACCAGAGCCTGGCCTGCGGTACCTGGGCGCGCACCTCGAGGTCTGTCCTTTGAATGCGGTCGGCACTCTCGGGCCTGTGCTCTCCTCCAGCTCCTGTTCACGTGTGTGCCAGGCCCTGCCCTCACGTCTTAGCCGTGGAGCACACGTCACCCTCACACCTGCCCACCACGTCAGGTGGCGCCATTCTGTAGATGTGCATTGGAGGCCCAGGAAGCACTGGCACAAAGGAATGAAAGTCAGCTCCCACCTCCCAGAGCTAGCACCCTGCCCCCATTTTTCTGTATCCCTTACGGTCTTATGTGCCCATGCCCACGCCTCGAGCCCATTCGCAAACTCAGGTGAGGCGGGGCGTGAGCACGAGGAGCTCTGGTTTGCGCCAGCACCGTCCCCGTGGCAGCCAGGTCGTTGAGCTTCAGCTGGAGATCCTTGACCCCGAGTGCTGGCGAGGCACGTGCTGGCCTCCAGCCCTGCCTTTTGCCTTCTTTGTTTTTGATCCGTAAGGAAGTCCTCCAGGGAGCCCAGCGGGCTCACCTCTCCCAGTTGTAGCCGTCTTGTGAAACATTACTGCCTCGTTCTTGGGAGGACAGTGGCACGACTGTCTGCTGGCTGGGCATGTGGGCCCTTGTCCCACTGGGCCAGTGACCAGAGCCCGCTGTGGGCGCAGCACCGCCCTGTGCCCAGGGATCCCACACAATGGGAGGTGGCTGTTGGCAGGAGACGGACCGTGCGGGTGGAGGGTCTCCCCGGCCGCCTCGAGGTCAGTGTGGTCTTAGAGTGCTGAAGCAGCGTTTGCAAGGGGCCCTGCCAGGAGCTGTTTCTGTTATGGTGAAACACACATCACATGAAAATCATTTTGCCTGTTTTTAAGTGGCCAGTGAGTGACATTGAGTGTGATGACTTGAAAAGCCGGTTGTTTTCCAGGGGATTATTGCTGATGTCACTTAGGCTTATGGTGTAGCTCTGCCTGGAAGGTGCTGAGGCCTCAGGTGACAGCTGAGAACATAGGAAGTCTCCTTGGTGCGGTGCTGACGGCGTTCAGGAGTGTCGGGCCAGCCGCGGAGCACGTGCGGAGCCGTGGGTGGCCCTGCTGGGTGGGGCGATGTGACGCTGTGGACGGGAACTCTGGGGGGACAGAAGTTGTGGGCGGGAGGGGTGACAGCCCCCTGCAGGCCGGTGTTTCTCAGGACCCTTCTCCTTTACTTGGAAGAGGCAGACCACTGCGTCTCAACCCCTGGCGATTTGCCCCAGGGGACATTTGGCCACGTCCCCAGGCATCTCATTTCTCAGCTGGTGGGGTGGCAGGTCCTCCTGGCATCTGGTGGGTGGAGAGCAGGCGTTGTAGTTTGCTAACGCTGCCCAAGCAGATACCATAGGATGGGGTGGCCTTTAAAAGTGGGCATTCATTGGCTTGCAAGCTTACAGTTTTGAGGCTGAGAAAAATGTCCAAATCCAGGCACCATCAGGTGATGCTTTCTCCCCGAAAACCGGCTGCCGGCGATCCTGGACTCCTCTGCCACTTGGGAAGGCGCCTGACAGCGTCTACTGGTCTTCCCCTTCTCCTCTGGGTTTCCTTGCTTTCAGCTTCTTGCTCCTGTGGCGCTCTCTCTCTCTCTCTCTCTCTCTCTCTCTCTCTCTCTCTCTCTCTCTCTCTCTCTCTCTCTCCGTTTATAAAGGACACCAGTAGGAGGATAAGGAACCGCCCCGGGCCAGGCCTTATCTGACGTAGCCTCATCTAAAGGCCCTAGCTACACTGGGCTCACACCCACAGGAGTGGATTAGCTTTAAGAACTTGATTTTCTGGGGCCCACCCAGCTTCAAAGCACACCAGCGGAGCTGCTGAACGCCCCGCAGTGCACAGACAGCCCGCCCCCCACAACAAAGCATGCTCTGGCCCCCCATGCCAATGGTGTTGGTTTTTAGGGCACCTGGGGCAGAGGAAGAAGGGAGCAGGTTTTGTGGCACCCTTAGCACCCTGGCCTTAGAAGAGCAAATCACTTAGGACCTTGGGGGTCTCTTTTGACCCTTTTAGTTAATGCATCTTCTGGAAGGTTTTCTCCTAGCTCTAGTTTCCTGTGACAACACCCATACTGGGTGCCTGTCTGTAAGCTGTGACCCCAAGGGCTGCCCCACGTGGCCTGGGTGCATTTCACAATACGTGGGGGGCTGTCACTGCCTGGGGGTGCATTACCTTTTCTGGGGAGTGTGCCCAGACTCCAGGGAAGGGATTCGGGGGTCCTCGCCGGGGGCTCTCAAAGCCAGCTCTCTGGCCACTGGCCTTGGGGCCATTGTGCAGAGGAGGAAACTGAGGCACAGGCTGGTGAGGAGGGGGTCCCGATCCCAGGGTCCTGGCCCTGGTGTGGCTGTGCTGCCCTGTGAGGGGTGGATGAGGGGACATCCCCCACCATGGTGGCCGGGCCCTGTGTCTGGGGCTTCCAGAAGGGGTCCCTGGCCTTGAAGCTCCACCCCGGGGAGGCGGTCTAGACCGGCGGGTTCTCTCATCCACCGTCCCTCCTGTCCAGGGCAGGCTGTGATGACCGTCACCTGTCAGAGCCACCAGTGACGGGGCACTTACCCCTTTTAGGCAGACAGTGCCCATGTGGGAAAGAATGGTATCCGGAGGCCAAAGCCGGGCTGCCAGCCGTCAGCCACAGCAAGAATGGAGGCAGCCCGAAAGGAGACACCCCTCTCGTCTCCCCTTTCACGCCCTCCCTGCCTCTTCAGCACTGCTCTCTAGAACCTTCCGTGATGGGAAGGAGGAGCGAGATGGAGGCAGTGCAAGCTGGGGCTGCGCGGGGCTCTTGGGCTCCAGGGATGGGCCTGTCCTCGCACGCCCTGTGGCTCAGGCCCCCCCCTTGTGGACAGTCTCCCCGCCCTTTCCTGGGCCGGGTCCCTCGATTACAAACAGCTGCCTGGCCTGGGCCGCGAGCGGGATCCACAGGCGCTGGGGGGGCTTCTGTCCAGGGCTCGTCAGCGGGGGCCAAAAGGCACACGGGGGGCGTGAGTGGGAGCCCACGTCCCTCCTACTTCCTGGCCGGAGCTTGCATCCTAGAGACAGGGCGGTCTCTGGGCCTGGAGGGTAGGGGGGCAGCCGGGCGCCAAGCTGGCCCTGGGGTCCAGGCGCTCCCCAGAGCCCTGCCCGAGGCTGATAACTGGAGTGGATTAAGAGGAGAGGTGAGGGTTGCCAGACGATTTCACTGCTTCTTTTTTCTTTTCTTCTCCTTTTCTTCCCTCCCCTCCCCTTCCCATTTAACCTTATCCTAATTGCTTTCACGCATCATTTTATTCTTCGGGCATCTTTCCGAGGTGAGGGGTATCACCCCCATTCTGCGTGGGAAAACAGGCCCGCAGGAGCCTCTGCTAGGAGGCAGAGAGCTGGAGCCTTTGAATTGGCGCGTCTGACATGGAGGTTGGATGTTGGCCAGCCCCTGGGGACATACCCGCAGCTTAGGGCGGGGCCCTCCAGAGCGCAGGCAGCGTCAGAGCCCAGGGGGTGCTGGCCCACTGGGGGCACGGCCTCTTTTTCCTTTCCTCTGGGGTTTTCGTCCTGGCAGTAGGGGGCCCAGAGAAGAGGAGGAGGCTGGCGAGACCCTTTGTCCCCCTCCTCCCTCCTCTCCGTCTGTCTCTCTGGCCTGGATTTCAGGAGCAACCGTGCCTTTTGGGTCCTGTCATTCGGCACCCACTCTCCCAAGCCCCCGCAGCCCTGGGCTCCGCAGCGTCCTCCTTGCACGTCTGAGATGCAGTCCCCGGGATTAGGTCGGAGCCCTGCGCTCAGCTGCGTCGGGTGTTTGTTGAAGGGGCAGTGGCCCCGGGTCTGAGTCATGTTTTCCATTTTAGGGGGAAGGAAGGAGCGAAAGGAGAGATTACAGCCGGTGGGTCCTGCCTGCTTAGTATCAGCTGGCACACGGTGGGAGGCGTGTGGAGACCCCTGCCAGCAAGCCCAGGGTCCTAGAAGACGAGGGTGGGAAGCGCTTAACCGGCTCCCCGTCCCGGGGCAGGACGGGGGTTGAGCAATCGGTCAGCTGCTAAGAGTCGAGCTGATAGAGCTCAGCCTACCCTCAGCTGGGTCAGGGAGGCTGGAGCAGGACACGATGCACATCTTTAAACCATCAGCGTGTCAGAGCAGAAAAATAAAAGCCCTGAGAGAAGCGGTGCCTCGAGGGTTGATTCTGAGCCCGCCCTTTGTCTTATTAGCAAGAGGCCTGTGACGTGTCTGACGAGCCAAGCGGGGCCTTCACGCGTGCCAAGGACGAGGCCCGAGGAGGTTTGCTCTTGGTTTCCCCTTAAAATGAAACGTGTGTTCAAGAGAATTGCCAAATGTCTCAGAAATATTACATTCCCCGTACAGATGCCGTTGTCCCATGGGGAGAGTTAGAAAATGTCCGTGTGTTTGAAACCAAGGGAATGGGGCTCGCCCTGCACATGTGGTCCGAGTCCTTGTTCGCAGTCACCTCAGAAGGCAGAATTCACGGTAAACACTGGTGAAGCAAGACCCTCGTTCGTTGTAAGGTCCCTGAAGCCTCAAATTTAAGTCAGGTGCCTGGCCAGAGACCAACGGTGCGCGTGCGGGTCTCCTAGAGGCCAAGGCCAGTATTGCAACCCAGCTCTACTAGACATTGTGAAAAGCTAGGCTTGCCTGGGGACCCTGGTATGACAGCACTCGCGTGGTGCCACCTCAGCTGCCATCCTCTTTCTGTGCCTCGGCTTCTTCCTGGGGGGAAATGGGGCTGATGGTGTCTCCCTCACAGTTCTGTGGCGAGAGTCAAGTGAGGCGCAGTTCAGATCTCCTCAAAAACACCTCAGGGTGTCTGTGGTGGTGGAGGAGCTCGGTGCGCAGTGGCTGGTGGAGTGGGGTGCTCTGTAAATTGTGAGGCTGTTGTGGCCCTGATTGCCGCCATGTTGTGAGCTTTCCAAAGCAGGGCGGGCAGAGGGAGGCAGACTGGGCTTTCCTGGGGACGATGGAGGACACTGGGAGGTGTCCCCACTCCTCACGCGTGGATCTCGCCATCCAGCAGTGTCGGGCAGTGCTGCGTTTGATGCCCCCGGAGAGGCTGGAGGAAGGAGGAAGCTGAGGAGCTTCCCAGTGTCCCTCGGGGCATTTGGCCAGGGCGGTGAGGAGACGCCTTCCCTTGGCGGCAGCCCAGGGAACCTGCGGGCTCCGGGCACCACTGGCTTTTCCCATGTCTGACATTAAAACGGACCCAGTGATGGGAGGCCATGCTTCAAGGAGCAATTTTAACCATCCCAGATCTCAGGGTACCCCCAGGCAAATTGCCAGTTTGAGGCAGGGTGTGTGTGGACGTGTATGCAAGCAGGCGTGAGCACCCCACGGGCACGTGGCCGACACCAACCTGTTGACGCCTCTGACTTCTTAGGCCCTTTGATGACCCCTTGAGGTCGGCACTGTTCTCCTCCTGTGGGCAAGGGACTGAGGGTTTGCCCAGGTCACGCAGCCAACAGGAGCGGACCTGAGATTTGAGCGGGGTCCTCGGCAACTCCTGCGCCTTCCTCTTTGCAGCAACTTGGGCCACCCCCCACCCCACCCCATTGTCTTGATAATTTCCCTAGTTGTCACCCTGCTCCTTCTTAGCTATAATCTTTCTAGATGAATCTTCCCGGGCCCTTTTAATTCTAGGGTCAATCATCTTCCCCTGTGAATACTTCCCCAAACCCGTCATGCTTTCAGCCATGTTTTGGGAATTCTTTAAGTACTGTCAGCTCCTGCCCATTCTTCTTCCAAATACTTCCCTGCTTTTGAGCCCTTCCCTTCTGCTGCTGCTTTTCACCAAGACTTCAGGCGGGGGATGGGGCCGCTCGTGATGCCCCAGGATGCCCACTTTCCGTCCTCCTCCCTGGGTAGTGGCCCTCGCAGGGGTTGCGACTTAACCCTTCCATGCCTGCCTCTTGGTTTCCACGATCCTGCCTTTATCCTGCTGAATCGGAGCAGGGGGCTCACGACATTTCTCCATAAACTTTGATGCCCGATCAAGATCTTAGCCAAAAAAAAAATAAATAAAAATCCTTGGAAGAGGGGTAGTCTGTCCCTGTCCAGTCACTTATTAAAGTATTTCCTGATCTGATTTCTCCAGCAGGATCAGCAGCTCTGCACGATTGCACCCCAGAATTGCTCTGGCTTCCACGTTGTCCCGAGCTGTTGTCTCTGGGATATGTCAGGCTTAATGTTTGGCACATTTTTCTCTGATGACTCAGCTGGTTTCTCTCCCAGCTTCGCTCCTCCTTTCTTTCCACCCTCACTTTCCCGACGCCCGAAAGAGCTCCAAAGCTGAGGTTCTCAGGCCTGCCGGGGCCAGCTTGGCAGGCGGACTTCTCTCCGAGAGCCCTTCCTGACACCTAACTGGGGCACAGTGCTCGCTGCCCCAGGACTTTTGAACCTTTCCAAGGGGGACATTCCTTGGAGATGGGGGGCTGCAGGCCGGAACTGGGGGCGATGCAAGAGAGCAGCTCAGCTGGAAGAGCTTCTCGGTAGAATTCCTCTGCCCGCGTGTCGGCGCAGCCGCACACCGTTCTCACTCCTCTCATCTTGTTGCTTTTACGGCTTTAAAATGGGGGAAAGACGTGGCGCTGCCAAGTCGGGTGGGAGTGCGCTAACTGCCGTGAAACGCTCTGCTTGGGAAGCGGTGCACTGAATCTGTTGTTAATCAGCTTTTTTGGGCCACAAATTTTGCACCAAAGTCTCTAACTCTAAACCCTGGAGCTGTTCACGATCGAAGAACCTCGGTCTGTCTCCTGAAGTGAACCTAATAAAGTTTGCAGTGCACCTACTGTGTGCCCTGCCTGCCCTGTTAGGCTCTTCGTTGGAAATTTAATAAAAACACAGCGTCTAAATGAAACGCGGTAGAGGTTTTTGTGGGAACGTGCCGTGTTTAAAGCGAGGTACGCGGCTTTGCTGAGGGAGTTGAAGAGACCGCCTCCCAGCGGACGGGGGGCCCTGCCCCACCAGGGTCATTGTGAAGCCTTGGAAATACGGGCTCCCTCTCCTGCGGCCCCAGTGGGCCCTGGATTTTCCCAAACCTCAGCTGCCTGTGAGCGAGCAAGAGCAGGCCATTGAGGGTCCTGGACGCCAAGGTCAGAGGTCAGTCAGTCGGGGGCTGTGCCCATGTCCACGCTGGCCCCTGCCCGGCGCTGGGGCCCTCTCCATGGAGACTCTGGATGGGGGCACAGAGGATTCGGGTGGTGGTGTACGGCCTGGGCTGTGGACCCTGAGGGGCGGGGGTGGCACTGGCCTGGAGCTGGGGGTGAGCTCCTGCTTCCCAGGTTTCCGGGGGAACTTGTGCAGACGCTCAGCAGGGGAGAGATGCTCAGCAGGGGAGAGACGCTCAGGAGGGGAGAGACACTCGGCGCAGGGGTGTGCGAGGAGGCGGCTCCCAGGCCAGGGCCTTGGTGGGCTTCCACTGCAGCAGTGCCCACTGAGCCCCTGGGAGGCCACGGCCCCTGGCGGGGGGGAGGGACAGGCGCCTCCTCTTGCACAGCATTGCTATCTCCTCGTCCTGCTTTTTAACAGGAGGCTGGGGGAGCAGCAGAGCCCCCAGGGGCGATGGGCAGCTGGGGGCGGGAGCGTAGCACTGGCTCCCTGGCTTTTAAAGCAGGACCCATGTAGGAATTTTGAGTTTGATGAAGGCGGCATTTCATGTTGGCTGGGAAAGGATGAAATAGCCATTGAGTTGGCGGCAACATCGGAGAAGCCACCTGGGAAAAAGAAGTTGGATCTGTGCCTTGCTTTTGCCCCAGAATGCGCTGCAGATGGACCAAGTATGTGAACTTGAAAAATGAAGCTATAAAACTACTAGAAGAAAACGGGGGAGGCTGGGTTTTAGGGTCTTGGTATGAGAAGGGCAGTTGAAGCACGACAAACCCTAGAAATAATAAAACAAAACATAAGACGCCATAAAAGCCAAGACTTTCTGTCAGGCCAAAACGAAACACTGACACCAGCCAATCACCATGGGAAAAGCATCTGCAAAATAAATGACAGAAAAGGGGCTGATTTGTTTGTAATATGCAAGAATTCGTACCAATGAAAAAGGCCAGTGACCAAACAGGAAAAATGGACAAAAGACACAAATGGTTCTCAGGGGGAAAAAATGCAAATAACGTTTAATTATCCTGGGAGAAGATGTGGGATCCTGGCAGGAGGGGATGCAGATGGCACACCTGGGGTCACCGTTTCTCACCTGGCCAGGTGGGCCAAGGACACGCACTTGGGCTATGCCCTGTTGGCGAGTGTCATGGGAAGGTGTTCTCTGACGGGGCCCTGCTAGGAAAGGCACTTGGCGGGAGCTGTCAAAGTATTATCATGCACACACGCTCTGATCTGGGGATTCTGATTCTAGGATCGTGTCCTGTGGATACACTCACACGTGTGCAGAGGCGAATGTACAGGGCAGTCGTGCAGTCCCGTCTAGGAGAGCGAAAGGTTGAGACAACCAAATGTCTGTCAAGAGGGAGCCATTTAGATGAAATTGTGAGCATCTGTAGAATAGAATGGAACCCAGCAGGTCAAAGGAGGAGGTGGCTTTACACTTACTGAAATAGATCAATCTCCAGGATATATTAGGAAAAGAAAAGACACGTGGAGGATATTCCTCAAAGAATGGATCCATCTCCATGAAAAGCCAAGCGACACACAAATCTCGGCTTGAGTAACCCTAGCTCAGGTGGCAGATGCACAGAAACCGGGGCTAGTGGCTGTCTCTGGAGTGGGCGGCTGGGTGCATGGGGATGCGGCTCTCTCCTGCAGCTATTGAATCGTGTCCCTGCCTTGTTCACACAAGTGGGTGGCTGGCAGGTAGGCGGGGGTGCTGGTGGTGGGAGAGCAGAGGGCGAAAGAGGTGCGCCTGGGGCCGGGCTGCGCCAGGCTGCCTCCGGGCTGGCGGCCGCTGCTTTAGCCTGGTGTGGCCCAGTCCATTAAACAATTTGTGGTCCTACCAAACAGGAGGTGGGAATGACTGTGCATGGATTATCTGGTGATTGGCGTGTTTTGAAAACAGGAGCACAAAGATTGTCAGAACTGCTACTGTCCTCAGCAGCCCTAACCCGCTCACTTTACAGGTGGGAGAGGCCAGGGCTTACCTCACCTCGCGTCACGGAGCAGGTTGGGGGTGGGGAAGCCAGAGCCAGCGGTCTGGGATCAGGGCTCCCGGGACTGTTCTGCTCTGGCTCACGACCCTCTGCCCTGGAGGGTGGACTCTGGCCTCCGGAGAGCCCATCTGGGGAAGACTTCTCTTCCGGTGGGACTTGAGGTGCCATGGGGTGCTTGGCAGGATTCAGGGGGTTTTGTCCTTAGGGGCACACCGGTCAAGCTGGTCAGGGCCAGTTGCAGCCTGATGCTTTCTGCATCCTGCCTCCCACGGAGATGGCCAAGGGCTCTTCAAGGTCACGGCCCTCTGCCTCTCCTGATCTGCCTGCAGGCTGGAAGTTTGTCCTTTCTCTCATTGTGGGGGGGGTCTCCCCTCAATTGGGGTGCCTGGAGGGAGGGGTGTGGCCAGTCTCTCGCCTTCTGCTCTGGTAGTGGGCACGGAGGTGCGGGCTGGACTGGGGGTGACTTGGGGCGACTCTGTAGCCTCCCTTGGACGCAGTTTCCCCATCTGTGCAGTGCGGTAAGATTCTCGTCCTTTCTTGAATTCATTTTATTCTCCTTTCACGGTGTATGTGTTGAGTTACCTTCACAGAACACCTTGAAACTCCTTGAAGGCAGGGCCTCTGTCATGACAGCGACGAGGAAGTGATGGGTGATAATTCAGACCTTTTCTGAGCACTTCAGGTGGGCTGGCACCGAGCTCTGAGGGCGTTTTCTGTTTTAACCCTTGAAGGAGGTGCCGCTGGCAGGTTCAGTTTAGGACTGCAGAGCACGAAGCTGAGGGAGGCGGAGGAGGTTGCCAGAGTCTCGCAGCTGAGTAGGGGAGCACTGCTGAAGGCTCCTTGGAGTGATGAACGCACACAGTTAGCAGCAGCCGTGCCTCGACTGGCTCCTGGACACAGGCCGTCCTGGCGACGTTGGGAACAGGGGCTCTGCCAACGTTTGCACCAGGACCTTCCCCAGGGAGTCAGTGGGAGGGACTCAGCGGACCACGCATGACATGGTTTTTACCATGGGAAAGCTTCCAGTGGCCGTGCTGGGACCCAGCGATTGGGGGGTGGACACCCTCCAGCTTACAGCTCCCAGCACCCCCGACCCTGCTTCGTCTCCTTGGGCTCCCTCGCCAGGCCCCGAGGCCGCCGACACCATCCTGACGCTGTCCTAGCAGCCGTCATGGGGCACATCCCTTTGCATCGTCTCCAGCGACAGGGACCTTCTCAGCCTCCCTTGCCGGCTGATTCTCTGCTCAGAGGTGCCCCACCTCCTGAAAAGCCAGCCCAGAAACCATGCTTTGAGGGTCCCTCACCTGGGGCACCCCAGGTATTGACAGCCAGGGGCGAAGGTGGTGATGACTGCCTGGCCCCAGGGGAGGAGGCTGTGGGGTCGAGGATTGAGGGTGACAGAGATCCCTCTGTCCTAGAGAAGATGTGGAAGTCCCTGCTCCATCCCTCTGTGCCTCCTTTCCAGAAGTTCCCCTAAACTGCAGCCACTTTTCTTCCTACCAGAGGAACTCAAGCTGCTCTGCTTTGTTGGAACACAGAGCTGTGAGGGGTTGGGAAGGAGTTGAGAGCCATCCATTCATTTGTCTATTTATTGAATATGGATGGGCTTAGCACGTTCGGTTCACCATAAAGCCAGATGCTGGAAACAAAAGGGTGGACGGGATTGCTGCCAGTCAAGTCCTGCAGCCTGGTGGGGTTGGACCATCCCAGGCACATGTGAGGGGTCTGTTAGGTTGTACCATGTGAAATGGCTGTTTTGTGGGCCAAAAATGGTCAAATGTCATCCATGTCGCGTGGTTCATTCTGATACCCTAAGAGTAAGCATGGACGAGGCCGCTGATCCAGCTTGGGGGTTAAGGAGGTCTCTCTCAGAGGTAGCTTTGTCTAGTTGAGGTCTGGATGATAAGTAAGGACACACCAGGGCTGGGAGCCGGGGGAACAGAGGGATTTCTGGCAGAGGGAACATAATGCCCAGAGCTCTGGCTGGGCATGACCTTGACCTTTCAGAGAGGGGTGTGGTATGACAGGAGAGCCAGAGGGGTGAGGGCTGACGCCTTGGGCACCTTTAATTCAGTTTAAATTGGCAAAGGTGCATTGTCATCTTCATCCACACATCCATCCATCCATGCATCCACCCATTCATCCATACCATCAATTCATCCACCCTTCTAACCATCTGTCCATCCATCCTCCATCCTTGACACCCATGCATTCATCCACACATTCACCCAACCATCTACCAGCCACCCCCCACCCACCTACTCATCCACCTATCCATCCATCCACCCATCCATCCATCCATCCATCCTCCATCCAACACACTCATCCATTCCTTTACCCATCCATTCAGCCATTCATTCACCCATCCATCCATCCATCTATCCACCTATCCTCCATCCACCTACTAATCCATCCATCTGTCCATTCATCCTCTGTCTTTCCATACACTCATTCATCCAACCATCCACCTGCCCATCCATTCAACTCTCCACCTACCCACTCATCCTTTCTTCTTTCACAGAACTGGGCTGCCCCCTCTGCCACACCAGTTTGCATTATTGCTTTGCATTAGAATGGTATTTGATCACCTAGCCTTCTGCTCTCTGCACTAGCGCTCCTGAGGGCAAGAGATGACTGATTCACTTCAGTTTCTGCAGTGCTTAGCATTGTGCCAGACACAGCTAGATTCTCAAATATGTTTGTTGGCTTGAACTGAGGAGCCAAGATAAATTTAATTGCGACAGCAGTAGATAGTAAAATCTGAAAAGTAAGGAGGGGCTGACCGCTTGGGAGCCAGGAGAGAAGGGAGCCACTGGACAGCAGGGGAAGTGAGAGGAAAACTGGGGCTTTCAGCAGAACTAGGCTATGGACAGTTGGGGAGAAGCAAGGAAAGCATTGCAGTTGGCAGTAACACACGAGATAAACTCTGCCTTTGGAACTGGAAGGTGGAAGGTCCACATGTCCTAGATTATTTGGTTGTAGATTCAGAGATTTTACTAATTCTCCAAACACATTTGGTGGCTTTTTTTTTTTTTTTTTACTAGAAAAGTAAAGTATACTCATTATAGAATATTTGGGAAATATCACAATGCTTTTTCCTTTTTCTTTTCCTTCACATTTTTTTCCTTTATGTGGTTGAGCTCATGTGTGAAAAGTTGTGTTCTGCCTTGAGCCCTAGACTCTTCCCAATGTCACCATAAACTCTTTGTAACTATTGTAATGGTTGTCTAATATTCTATTGTTTTGCTTGTATTACACATTTGCTTAACTGTTCCTCTCATATTGGATTTGGGCTGTTTCCAATTGTTTGCTGTTATAAATAATACTTTGATGAACATCTTCCTGAAAAATCCTTTCTGTCTTTCTCATGGTTTCAGTAGAGTAGATTCCTAGACGATGACTCACTGAGTCAAATCATAGGAACATTTTAAAGCCCTTTGTATCTAGCAGAATTACATCCCACCCAGGAACAAGCAGGCATTGCCCGACCTACCTGGCAGCATTATCAGGTGTGGAACCCAGGTGGACCCTGTGCTCTAGAACTGGCACTCTCTTCCCCATTATAAGCCAGCTCCTTCCCCTTTCTGCTCTGAAGGAGGCCTCCGGGAGCTGTTATTTAATGCTTGCGACCTGGTTTGGCCATTCCCTGGGCCTGTGATATCTCTCAGGCCCCTTGGGCTTAGGTGAGGCCCAGTTTCCTCATCTGAAGGATGGGGCAGTAATTCCTACTTTATAGGGTTTTTAATGACAACAGTAACTCACATGGATTCAGAGCAGTGCATCCCTCCTTCCATTTAGTCAGAAAACATCAGAGAACACTCTGGAACCTAATAACATTCAATAGATGCCAATGATCGTCTCTGCACTTCTCTTCCTTTCCTTGGCAATCTGTGTGTTTGCTGAGTCCCTGGGTGCACAAGGCAGCTCCTACGAGCACATCCAAAGGAACAGGCTGATATCAGGGTCCTGCTGCTCCTAGGGTCTTCTCCCCACCAAGGTGGTCACGTAGAATGTGTGCAGTAGGGTCTACCTTGGAGCAGTAGTGGAAGAGGGGGTGGGATGGAGGTAGGGTCTGGAGGGCTGCAGAGGTGTGTGGGTGAGCACGCTGGCCTGGCCTGGGCATGGAGGTGGGGGTCGGAAGGGAAGGGCCTGCTTTTACCTTGGCTGCAGCAGCCTGCCTGATTCGCCTGGGGGCGGAAGGATGGATTCTTGTTGACGAATTTCCCAGTGGTAATAACGGGCTCCACTTAATGCCGCACACTCTTGCTCTTCATCCACATCCAGGAGGTGGCTGAAGTGTCTGAGCCTGCAGACGTGAAACCTAAAGAGCCTGCGACTGCTCCGCCCTGGGACAGACCTTGTGCCTCCGTTAATCCTGGCCTCTAGAGGCTGCTCTCACCACTGCGTGTGGGGTCCAGGGAGTTCAGCAGGGCTTGGTGGTGTAGACTTGTGGGCGAAGGCTCTGGAATGGCTTTGAGTCGTGCCGCCAATTCGTGCTGGGCCAGTTCCTATGGTCATTGGACAGTGATGTGGTCACACGTAGCCAGTTTTGAGTCATAGTGTAGAGTATTTTGCAAACTTGCATAGCTCTAGTAATTGGAAAATGCCTTCTGGTCCTGGGGGACCTCATGTAAAATACTCCTGCAAAGGTCAGAGTGACTCAGGGGAGTGTTCTTCTGCGTGAATCACATCACTGAATGAAACGATTTCAGAACCGAATAACCAGAACTGACAAAGCTCCGTTAGGATCCTTTCCTGGTCTGTGTTCTAAAAGCAGTTCTCTTCGAGTCAGAAGGAGGAACCAGGCATTTTGGAGGGTGGGGTGTGAAGGGGTTGATTGTGCAGACAGAGGCTTTGATTTTGTAAAAGCAGATTTATTCCTCTTAACTTCATCTCTCAGATAGTTTGCTTTGAAACATAAGTGTCAAAACCATCCCCGGTAGTCAAGTTCTTTCTGTTTCTAAAGCTGTCTTTCTATTGTGAATGTAAAGGCAAATTCCAGCCAATGCCAGCACTGGGGTGAAGAACCATGGGCCGACAGAGACATTTGCCTTTTGTCCACATTTCAGCCCAAAAGGGCAAGGGTGCGCTGGACTCTGGCCTTCCCGAGGGCCTGGGGAGGACTGGCGTGGGGGTGGCCACCGCAGATGCCAGGCTCCTGTGAGCGGTAGACATTCCTGAGGAAATGCAAGCGCGGCGTTGCTTTGTTCCGGCCAGCTGGAAATGGCCCTGCAGCACGGCAGAGACCAGGAGAGCTGCTTCTCTCTTGCCCTGGACATCCATAGGCAAACACAAAGAGAAGGTGGTTATTTAATTGTCTAATGTCATTTCCTGCTGGACTTTCACTGGCATTTATTCTTCTATTAGTTTTTTATTATAAAATCAATATATGGACAGCATAGAAATATCTTAAAAAGGAAATAAAAATCAAACATACCCACTTACTTGTTTACACTATGATGGTGATGATGATGATGATGATGATGACGACGATGGAGAAGAAGAAGATGATGATGATGTTGGTTTCTATGAAGTGCAGCCAAATAAATGACTAAATGATCATTTTGATGTATTTATTTTCTGGTATTTGTTCTACATCTGTGTTTATAAAATTGGGATTACAGGTTGATTTATAACAGTTTTAAACTTAATAAGATGAGCAAATCTCAGTATTTACCTAGGAGAAAAAGGGAGCTTCCTCGGTTTGGTAAAGGGCATCTAGGTAAAACCACAGCTGCCAGCATACCTAACGGTGAGCGACTGAATCCTTTCCCATATGATAAGAACAAGACAAGGATGTCTGCTTTCCTGATGACATTGCACTGGAGGTCCTAGCCTGTGTAATAAGGTAAGAAAAAGAAATAAAAACCACCTTGAATGGAAAGAAAGATGTATAACTGCCTTTATTTGCATAGCACATGATTTTCTATGTGGAAAATTCTAAGGAATCTACAAAAAGCTTTCAGAGCTAACAAGTAAGTTTAGAACAGTCATAAGATACAGACTCAATATGGAAAAATCAGTTGTATTTCTATATAGTAGCAATGAACACTTAGAAATTGAAATTTGAAAAAACAGTACAATAACACAAAATCATGGAATAGCGATGTATTTAACAAAATTTGTGTAATATCTGTATAATGAAAACTACCAAACATTGCCTAGAGAAGGTGTATCATTTTCATGGAGGAAAAGACTCAATATTACTAATATATCATTTTCTCTCAAATTGATCTATAGATTCAATACAAAGCCAATTAAAATCCCAGAAGGCTTTTTTTTTCTTTTGTCAAAACTGACAAGTCAATTCTGAAATTTTTATGGAAACACAAAGGACCTAAAATAACCAAAACTGTTTGAAAAAAGAACTTTGGAGAACGCACATTATGTGATTTCAGGACTTATGCTAATGCTGCAGTAATCAAGCCATTATAGCATTGATAAAAAAATAGACATGGAACAGAACAGAGAGTCTAGAAATAGACTCAAATATGTAGGACCGTTTGCTCTTCAATGAAAGTGCTAAGGTAATTCAATGGTGAAAGAATAGTCTTTATCAGCACGTGAGGCTGGAACCACTGGACATCCATTTGCAAATAAATGAATCTTGGCCCTTATCTCAAAACATATGCAAAAATTAGCATAAGATGGATCATAGACCCAAATATAAGATTTAAAACTAAAATGATAAAAGAAAAAAGAAAAAAATTTGACCTTGGTTTAGGCAAAGATTTCTTGGTATGACGATAAAAGAAAAAAAATGGATAAATCAGACTTCATCACATTAAAACCTTCTGCTCTTCAGAAGACCCTGGTAAGAGAATGGAAAGGTAAGCCGCAGATTGGGATACAATATTTGCAAAACACGTATCTGAGAAAGGACTTATATTTAGGATACATAAAGGACTATTACAACTCAACAATAAGAAGGCAAACGACCCAATTTGGAAAGGCGCAAAAGATTTGAATGGGCATTTCACCAAGGAATATATAGGAATGGCCAATATGCACATGAAAAGTTGCTGAATAACTTCAGTCATCAGAGAAATAGGAATTCAAACCACGACCACTCACACAAGTGTGGGCGAGGAAGTGGAGACTCTCATGCGTTTTGGTGCTGATGCAGAATCGCTCAGCAGCCACTTGGGAAAAGTCTCGTGGGTCCTTAGAAAGCTAGCCAGTTACCTCCCAGAGACCTCAGCACATTTATTGTGAATTTATTCACAATAAATTTATTGTGAATTTATTTACAATAATTTATTCCTGGGAATTTATTGTGGTACATCCATCCGATGGAATATCACTCAGCAATGAAAAGGAACCTGCTAGAAATACAGGGAAGCAGGTGGATACAAAGGCATTGTGCTGAGTGAAAGGAGCAGATGTGACATTTAAGAAAAGGCAAAGCCAGAGGACAGAAAAGAGGGCAGTTGTTGCCAGGGGCCAGGGGCTGTGGAGGGGACACGAGGGAGCTTTCCGAGGTGAAGGAAATGCTCTGTATCTTGATGGCAGTGGTGGTGCCAGGACTTCACGTTTGTCAAAATGCATCCAATTGTGCCCTTAAAAAGAGTGAATTTTATTGTATGTAAACCATACCCCAATAAAGGAATAAGCAAACAAACAAATGCCATGAGCATTGCCCACCCGATTAGCTCTTTTTAAAAGCTACTAATTGGTGACTGTCTGGACCAGGTGGGAACGTTTCGCTTCTGTCAAGGTTGGTAGAGTAGCCCGGGACGCGGTGGCGCACGTCTTGGCTTGAGGACTTGCGCTTTTCTCTGATCCCTTCTTGGGGGCAGATCCCCACCTGCGGGTGACGGGTAGAGCTGCTTCCCAGACGTTCGGTACCCAGTGTCAAGCTGGTCCCTAGAAAGGGAGCAGTTCAGGCTCCCAGCGGTCCTGCATGAGAATAGCTGTTTATTTATATCCTTGCCAAGTTCTGTTGCATTAGAAAAACTCTTTCGCAACCTTGTAGGAGACACTAGAGTCTTGCCTTTAATTTGCGTTTCTTGACTGCTAGTGACAGTGGATGTGATCCGTGTGCCCCGCCCCCTCCTTTTCATTGTAAGGTTTTTTTTAAAATATGTATTGTGGTATTTCTGTTACAAATACCTCCCCAGTTTACTGTTTTCTTTTAGTTGCAGTTACTATTGCTGCACAGCGGCCACCCCCAAACAGTAGCAGCCTTTTGAGTTGCCTGTGACTCTGCATTTGGCACAGGGCTTGGTGGGGGCCACCAGGTGGCTTGACAGGAGCTGCAGAATCCACTTCCAAGATGATTTCCCACAGGGCTGGCAGGGTGGTCCTGGCTGTTGATGGGGGGCCTGGAGGCCTCCGGGCGGCTGCTTGGGCTTCCTCGCAGCATGGGGTCTGGGTTTGAAGAGGGAATGTTCCAGGAGACACAGGGAGCTGGGCTCATGTCTTCCTCAAGTCCTGGCTCGCAGACTGGCACTGCGTCATGTCTTTCCTCTTCTATTGGGTAAGACGTCATGGAGACCACCTTGACTCGAAGAGAGGGGACACAGCTACCACCCCTCGATGGCAGGTTGTGTTAAGGAATTTGGGGCCATTTTCAAACTATCCTACTCTAAAATTTTGTTTCAGTCTTTTTCTTTTCTCATTAATAATATGCAAGTTTTATGTGGCTGCACGCTTATGCATTTGTTAAGAAGTAGAGGCATATGGTGGGATATGCAGATGCCCCCCTTCAGCAGCCCACCAGATCTCCCCCTCCCTGGAAGTCAGCGCCGTAGCTATTTGATGGGTAGAAATGAGGATGTTTCTGTGCGTGCATGTACCTTAAGTGAGTGCAGCGTGATGACGTCTTTTACTTGTGCTGACGTACGTGTGACTTTCTGAGGCCTCGGCTCTGCTGAGTGCTAGGTCCTGGCCATCTCTCCACGCCAGGCCACCCGCCCGGCCCCAGCCCCTCCAGCCCGCGCAGCATCCCGCAGATGCAGCCGTTGTTCCCGTGGAGGGCGGCGGCCCCACACACAAACCAGCACGCCTGCAGGGTCCTGCTCTAACAGTGGAGCTGCCCGGCCGGGGCGCGCGTGCCCTGCCATCGAGACAGCGCACAGCTGTCCTCCAGAAAGACCTTCTCTCCCCCCGGCATTTTTCTCTGATCCACAGAGCCCAGGCTTTCCTTTGTCGGTTCATTTGTTCGTACATTCATTCATTCTTCTGAGCATCTCCCGGCCCCTCTGCCAGCGTGACCCCGGCTGGCCTGCTGGCTTCTTCTGGAAGCGTGCAGGTGGCTCATGGAGCGAGCCCTATGCCAGCAGCACCAGCCCCGGCCCCGGGCGGCACCTGGCTCCGTTGTCAGCCCCTCCGCCTTCTCCAGAACAAGGCCACGGTTACCTTGGAGGGAATGAGGTTAACCCGCGGGCTCCCCACCAAGCTGGCCGGCCGCCCGCCCTGGGCGCTCCCCATCTTTGGCTGTCGGCTGGAGGCTGCTCTGTTGATGGTCCTCTGAGGGATGGTGGGCCGAGAGGACGGATGGGTAGTAAGAGCTGACGGGAGGCAGCCGTGACCAAGAAAGGAAAGAAGAGGCGCCGCGGACGCCACGAGAAGCTGAGCACCGTCCTGGTCTCCGGGATGGGCTGGAGGCTCCTCCCAGCTGGGGCGTTTCCCCCCGGCTCTCTGTGGAGGCTTGGCTTGCTCTCCTTTGCTGCATTGCAGCCTGCCCTGGCCCGGGGTTGCCCTGCTGGGTGGGGGGCTCTGGGCCCAGAGCTCGCCTCAGTGAGCGGAGACCCCCCTGCTGCTTCTCTCTGTCCTCCCACCATTCTCTAAGGCTCAGCTCTAGTCTCCCCCTCCCGGAATCCTTCCCACGTGCCCCCGCCCGGTGAACCTGGCCCTTTAACCAAGGGGTGTCGCCTGACTTCCTTTTGAGTAAGGATAGGTGTGCATTGAGGGTCATCTTTTCATCTGGGGGCGCTGGGCCTTCAGGTCAGGGGTGGTGGCTGGTACGCATGTCTGAGCCCCCTAGAGGGTACTGGGCAGCGTCTGGCTGCTGCGCGTGAAGGGATATGGAGGTGCCAGGCTCCCGGACCTGTAGGTCGGCCTCAACAGCCTGGGAAGCGAGGTTCAGACCAGGCCCACTGCTGAGCGTGGGGCATGGGCAGAATCCCTGCTGCCCCTCCCACGGTCGTGTCGTGTTCATGAGTGGGGCGGCCTCCTGCCCCCACCCCGTGCTGAAAGTTCACCGTAAGCCTCCCTCCAGGGCACCAGCTGGCCAAGGCTTCTCAGAGCTCTGGACTTTCTGGCCTGCAAAGAAGGGGTCCAGCAGCCAGGGCTAGGAGGGAAAGCAGCCGACCACTAGCACTGCCCAGCCCCAGCCTGGGAGCGGGACGCGGCCTGCTGGCACTCGGCCCCCAGACCCTCGGTGGTGCTGGGTGCTGGGCAGCAGCTCCGCTCTGTGGTCTGCAGTGAGCTGCCTCGCCTTCCGGCCAGGAGACGCGGCGCACGCCGCGGGATAGCCCTTCCTCCCGCAGGCCTCCCTGGGAGGCGCCCACCCAGAGGGCCGCTTCGCCTCTGCTCTGGCTGTGTTTGCCATGGGAATAAGACATGCCGCATCTCACACGAGTTCTCCCTCTGCTCCGAAAGGAGGAGGGAGGCCACCCAGGGTGGGGAAGGGGTCAGGTGAATGGTTGGCACCTAAATCTTTGAGAAATCGGTTTAGCTACTGAATTTTTTAAGACGATAGCTTTCATTCACTCATTCATTTATTCATCAACTTGTCCATCCTTTCAAGCATCCACGAAGTCATTCTTTATCCAGCAGTCCCTTCTTTCACCATCTATTAATGAGCAGTGCTTTTATCTGCCCGCCCTCCCGCCCTTGCAACTTCCTTCCTCCCTTCCTTCCACCCATCCACTCACCCTTCTCCCCACCCATCTATCCACCCACCCTTCCTTCCTTCGTCCTTCCATGCTTCCATCCTGCTCTCCTTTCTTCCATTCATTCCAAGCACATGCCTGTGTGTCCATATGTGGACAGGCCCCTGTGGGTCATTCATTCAGTGAGGGTTTGCTGAGCATCCACGCGGCACTTTGCAGAGGCAGGGGCACTGTGTCTCTAGGATGCTTTCTCGGCTGATGCTCAGAAGTCTCTCGGTGCTGTGGAATGTAAGACAAGAGAGCCACCTTCTGTCCGGTTACGCCCCGTTGGTCTGGGGTTTTGAGACTTTCCGTAGCCCCTGCACCTTAGTGTTGAACGTCTTCTCCCAAGGCCGTTGACGTCTAGTGGAAGGACTCCGCTCTGCCTCGGGGCGTGCTCCTCTCGGGCTGTGTCACTGCTGGTCACGCCCTGAAGAGGAGGTGCCAGCCACAGTTTGGTGGTCTTGTGGGGAAAATGGCAGCATCTCCGCTGCTTCCCAGTGCAGAGGACAGAACCAAGACCTGGGAGCCAGACGGACAGCGGATGGAAGCTCAGTGGGGCCGTGGCACCTGCCCTCGCCCTCTCCAGCTGAGTGTCCCCTGCCACAAAGGGAAGGTGCCACTCTGTGGTCTGTCCTGACAAACGTGGGAAGTGGGATTGTCAGGCCCAGAGTGGGGGCCCAGAGGTGGAGACGGCCACGTGAGGGTCCACGGGCTTGGAGGGGCAGGGCGGGGTCATAAGACACAGACTGTGCTGCACAACCCTAGGGGGCGCTGTTCTCCTGGACCACGCTGGAGCCGTGCAATATCATGGCACTGGTGAAGGACCAGCCTGGGAAAGCCGGGGCCTCCTGGGACACCTGACGGGGCAAAGGGAGTGGGGGTGGGGGTGGACTTAAGGGTGTGAGGCGAAGGAGTGGGAAGTTGACTGCAGATGAAGCCGTTGAAGATGTGAAGGGGGCAGGATGAGGGGGCCATGTTAGGGGGTGCACGGCACCTCGACTTATCCACGTGGCAGTGAACCTCGTGGCTGCCCTGAGCGCAGATGTGCCTGGGCTCGGGTCTGCCCTGGAAGCGGCTTTGGGATGGGTGTGGGGACGGTCATCGGAGCAGGAGCAGGGCCACTTCCTGGAGAGCAGCTCAGGGCCCTCGGGCCGTGCCCCAGCCCCTGCCCCGTGGTTTTGTTCCCATAGTTTAGTCACTGAAGAGGAGTTTCAAACGGAGCCTCTGAAGTGGCCTCTGTGCTTTTCAACCTGTGGGTTGACCCGCTGAGTAGGCCACACGCCTCAAGGGAGGAAGGTGGGATGCCCTCGGCACTTGGGGGACCCCTCCATGGCCCCCAACCCCATGGCGCTGGCCTGGCCCTTGGGAGCTTCCAGGAAGCGCACGCAGCGTGCTGGGGAGGACGGCGGGCAGGGCAGGGCCTTGCCGACCGCGGAGGAAAGCTCGGGCGTTGTGAGCAAGGACTCGTGAGGGTCTCCGGCTCCTGGGTGCTGGATAGGCCCTGAAGTGCCCGGCCCGGCGCCGGTGGCGGATGCTGCGCAGGTAACATGCACAGGCAACTCTGTTTTTATGATTCTAGAAAAACAAATTTGATAAGAGCAGCGCGGATGCAGGATTGTGTCTTGGGGAGAGAAGGACGCGCGCTTGGGTTTAGGGACCCCGTCACTAGCTTGATCGCTCGTGCCGAGTGGAATGACGCTCTGGAATCTCGGGGGGCTGGATGAGAAGCTGAGGTTGGCTCAGTCCCAGCCCCGACCGCCCCGGCTGGCTGTGGGGGTGAATTTCATGTTCTCTTTTGGAGTAAAAGGTGTTAGCCTCCACGCTATTTACAACCCCTTCTAGTGCTAGAATTCAACAGCTCTGTCCGGGGAGTTCCGGAAGGGCACAGAGCTCGGTGGTTACTTAGAGAGCCCTGAAATGTTCTCTTGAAGATGAGGATGTTGATTTGGAGTGTGCAGAAACTCCTCTCTGTCTGTCTGTCTGTCTCCCCCTCACACACCCCGTCTTGCTGGCTTTGTCCTAGCAGCTGCGGGCCCTGGCGGGGCTGGCCCCGGTCTCCGCGCAGACCTCGGTGCTGCCCGTTTGGGGCCCTGGCCTTTGGGAGGACGGGCCATGGGGTTCCAGCGTGAGGCAGGAACGCCGTCCCGTTTCGGCCGGGCGGCCCGGGAATCCGCCCAGGGGAGCAGCCTCGTGCCCGCTGGGGACGCAGGTCGGGAGCTGGCTCGCCCCCGTGGCACTGCCTGTAGCGCGGGATCTTGAGCATTTGGTGGATGTTCCCAGAGGGCCAGGACCGTCCTTGAGCAGGTGGGGTGGAGCCCAGCTCCTTTGCACCTTCTAAGAAGGTACAGGTGATATCGTTAGCCCCCCCCCCCAGCCCGT
>JAQZBX010023489.1:0-30786 GCA_029593785.1 Cabassous unicinctus | reverse complement strand
AAAGAACTAATACCAATCCTGCTTAAACTTTTCCAAAAAATAGAAGCAGAAGGAACATTGCCTTATTCATTCTATGATGCCAATATTACCCTAATACCAAAGCCAAACAAAGATGCCTCAAGAAAGGAAAATGACAGACCAATCTCTCTAATGAACCTACATGCTCAAATCCTCAAAAAACACTTGCTAATCTCATTCAACAAATCCAATGAAATATACACCATGACAAGTGGGTTTCATCCTGAGTATTCAAGGATGGTTCAACATAAGAAAATCAATCAACGTAATACACCACATAAAGAGAGTGAATGAAAATAATCACATTATCATCTTTACAGACACAGAAAATGCATTTGACAAAATTCAGCACCCTTTCATGAAAAATACACTGCAAAAGATAGGAATAAGGAAACATTCTGAACATGAAAAACTTACAGCTAACATATCTTCAATGGTGAAATCATAAAAGCTTTTGCTCTAAGATTGAGAATAAGACAAAGATGCAACTACCAACATTCCTCTTTAACATTGTGTTAAAAATACTTGCTTGAGCACTGAGGCAAGAAATACGTATAAAAGACATCCAAACTGGAAAGGAAGAAATAAAAATTCCACTATTTACAGATGACATGATCCTATACATAGAAGGCCCTGAGAAATTTACAACAAACATTCTAGGACTTATAAATAAGTTCAGTAAAGTCACAGGCTATAAGATCAATGCTGAAAAATCAGTAGCATTTCTGTACACCAATTATGAGCAATCTGAGAAGGAAATAAAAAAAAACATACCATTTACAATAGGAACTAAAAGAAACAAATACATAGGAATAAATTTAACTAAAGATGTAAAGAACTTATATACAGAAAACTACTCAACAGTGTTAAAGGAAATCGAGGAAGATGGAAGAATATTTCCTGTTCATGGACAGGATGGCTAAACATCATTAAGATGTCTATCCTACCCATACTAATCTACAGATTTAATGCAATCCTAATAAAAACCAACAAAACATTTTTTAATGAATTGGAAAATCTAAATAAAAAATCTACTTGGAAGGGTAAGAGGCCCTGAATAGCTGAAAACATATTGAAATAGAAAAATGAAATTGAAGGTATAATACTACCTGACTTTAGAACATACTACAAAACTGCATTGGTGAAAACTGCATGGTATTGGTACAAAGATAGACATACCAACCAATGGAACTGAATTGAGAGTTCTGATATAGATCCTCACATATGCAGTCTTCTGATATTCAACAATGTCAACAAGCCCAATAAACTGGGAGAGAATGGCCTCTTCAATAATTGGTGCTTGGAGAATTGGATATCAATATCCAAAACAATGAGAGAGGAAAACCATCTGACACGTTATACAAAAATCAACTCAAGATGGATCAAAGATCTAAATATAAGAGCCAAGACCATAAAGACATAGGAAGATAATGTAGGAAAGCATCTAAATGAACTTGTAATAGGAAATGGTTTCATGAATTTCACACCCAAAGCACAAGCAGCAAAAGAAAAATAGATAAATGGGTTCTCCTCAAAATTAAAAATTTTTGAACCTCAAAGGGCATTATCAAGAAAGTAAAAAGACAGCCTATCTAATGGGAGAAAATATTTCACAAACATATATCTGATAGGAGCCTAATATCCAGCATATATAAAAATATCCTACACCTCAAAAATAAAAGGACAAACACCCCATTTTAAAAATGGACAAGCGACCTGAAAAGACACTTCTCTAAAGAAGAAACACAAGTGGCTAAAAAGCTCATGAAAAGATGCTATTTCCCTAAGCTATTAGGGAAATGCAAATCAAAACTATAATGAGATACTATCTTACACCCATTAGAATGACAGCTATTAAAAAAACAGCACACTGTAAGTGTTGGAGAAGATGTGGATGAATGGGAAACCTCATCTACACTGGTGGGATTGTGGAATGATCCAGCCACTGTGGAGGACAGTATGGTGGTTCCTCAAAAACCTAACTATGGATCTTCTGTATGATCCAGCAATTCCTACCCAGAAGAATTGAAAGCAAAGACACAAAGAGATATATGCACACCAATGTTCATAGCAGTATTGTTCACTATTGCCAAAAGTTGGAATCAATCCAGGTCCCCATCAACAGAATGGATAAACAAAATGTGGTGCATACATACAATGTAATATTACTCAACTGGAAAAAGGAATACATTGCTAACACACAGGATAACGTGGATGAACCTTGAGGGCCTTATGTCGAGTGAAGAAAGCCAGGCATTGAAAGATGAACAATAGCATGACCTCACGGATACAAATTAAGCAAACTCGGCAGACTCAGAGAGTTATTGTTTGGAAGATAGGTTTACAGCAAATAGAAAAGGAGAAGAAGGTTGTGAGCCAACACCCATACCGATGTAATCTATGGTAAGGTGATAGTGTGTAGTTGTGTATTGAAGGGATATGACAGGAGAGTACTGATATTATTGGGTTGGGTGGTGCAGATTTGATGGGTGGGTAGATTGGGGAGGGTTGGGTTGGAAGGTCCAGGGAAATGGGGGGAGGGTTCAGAAAGGGACCAGGTGAACACTGGGGATTTGTGGGTATGTGGTTGAAAGTACAAATTTAGGAAAGCTCTTATGGCTATATGACAAGGAAGGGTTACTGGTTTAGGGTTTTGGATGGAGGGCATTTGGGACAGGGCACACTGGAGCAGGCTTCTAGGGAGTGTGTGAGTGATCATTTTGTCATAATGCGTTGTATCAGTGGGTGGAGTCCCAACTAATGAGCAGGAAGAAATTGGGCAACCATACTCAGGAGGACCAAATAGTTCACAAGTAGAGAGGCCGGAGTCTCTCAAGAGCATGGGTGGTTCTTAAGGGGGGAGGACAAACCAGTATGTCAAGACCTCAGGGTTGTTGCATGTAACTATGAATCTTGTCGCGCAAGGAGTGAAGTCAGGGAATTACCATTGGTCCCGAGGGGAGGGGGAGGTAGGAATAGAATAGATTGAACAGGGGATCTTTAGTGGGCAATGGAAGTGTTCTACATATCTTACAACATTGGGCACAGGCCATATTAGATATCAAAATTTATAAAAGCATATGGTCTAAAATGTAAACCATAATGTTAACCATTGACCATGTTTAGTAGCGATGTTTCAATATGTGTATATCAGTTATAACAAAGGTACCATCCACATATAAAAAGGTATTATACAGGTAGGAGGAAAAAGGGAGGATGTTGGGTATATGAGAGTCACCTCTATTCTGTATGTGACTTTACTCTGACCTAAAACTTCTTTGAAAACAAAATGAAAAACAATAAGACACTGGGGAATAAGTGGAAGAAAATGCCACTGTATGGACAGGACACCAGTTATTATAGTGATTAAAGGCAAAATGCAAAAAAAAATTAAATATTTTTCATTATTTTTAATATCCCAATCTTTTAATTTTATTTTATTTCTAGTTTTTAAAAAATTTTTATGTATTATATTTCTTATATTTAAACTTTTCATTATTATTTCATTTTCCTGTTAACTTTATTTTGCTCTTTTAATGGCTTCATTTTTGAGGAAGCTTTGGGTCACAGAAGGGTTTTACCAGGGGTAGGGGAAAGTCTTTGGTGTGGGTTGTCAATGATGAGGGATACATGGGAGGAAGTTCACCTGGGCATACATATAAAGTATATAAAATGTTCAAGTGTTCACGGGGCATTGTCTCAGTGGGTGGAGAGTCACACAACAACCAAGAAAATATTAAATTCCCATCCTGGAGAGCTCTGCCACGTTCTCTAATGAAGCAGCAACAGCCCCCCACATACAGGAGCAATGACTGGCAAAGGTGGATGATTCAATGATGAGCCCTTGATGTTGAGGATGATACTTATGAGCCTTTGATCTTGAAATAGAAACTTAGCTTAATGTTGTGGGGTCCCTAAGAGTTGCCTCCTGGGAGCCCCCTGTTACTCAAATGTGGTCTCTCTCTATGCCAAACTCAGCATATAAATGCCATGATTCTTGTGGATGAGCCTCCCTGGCACTGAGGGATTACTACCAAGCACTGACTAGCAATGCAACTGGAAAAAGACCTCAAATAAAAGGAGGAAAATGTAAAGACAAATGAGTTTATATGGCTAAGAGACTTCAAAGTGAATCATGAGGTCATGCCAGAGGTAACACTTGTGCACATCTCAGCACGATCTCATACACTACCAAAGTGGATACTACCCCAAATAGTGGGGATCCTGAGGGCTCTAGAGACACCCAGGTTCTATGGTCAGGGAAGATAGTTCCAGAGTTTGGTGCCTTGCCAGTGGGCCCTATTTTGGTGTTTGTGCTCCTGAGAGTGACATAGTTAGACACAATTATGTCTTCCCTGCACATGACTCATCTGTCCTTCTACTTAAACCTATACTAGGTGCTGGAGTTTGTAGGTGTAGCCCAAGAGATATGAGTCTTTGGTCTGTCCATGTGCCAGCTGGGCCCAGAACCTCAGCAGAGTTGCAAAACCTACTCTACATCTTATTGGACTCCCTCAGGACAACTAACAAGGAGATGATGATGGACAATGACCATTCCAAGTAATAGAGCCTGCAACTGCAAGATAGTCCTATCCATCTTCCCCATGTGATATAAGCCCACTCTCAATTAGAGGTAGAGTGGACATCACCATCCCAGAGTCCTCAGGATTGGGGAAAGAGCTATGGACTAGAGTGGGCTTACTGGTATTCTACAGTAGACATATTGTGATTCTAGCAATGGAAGAAATTACAACATTAATGTGGAGCCAGTGGCCACTGGAGTCTCTGGGAGCCAGGAGAGGGAAAAAGAGTTGTAACATGTTTTGTTTTGTTTTTTTGCAACTTGGGAATCACCCTGAATGACACTGCAATGACAGATATAGGCCATTTTATATCATCACATAACATGCAGAACTCTGTGAGAGAGAGTGTAGACTATAATGTGAACTCTGGTCCATGCTTAATGGTAAAGCCCCAGGATGCATTTACCAATTGCAATGAATATGCCACACTAATGAAGGATGTTTATGTGGGAGGGTGTAGGTTTGGGACATATGGAAATCCCTATAGATTTTGTGTAGCATTTATGTAATCTAAGTATCTTTTAAAAAATAAAATAATCATTTTTAAAAAGGTCATAAAAGGTCCACAGGAAGACAGCGACCATCATGAAGCAGAGGTCCAGAGTGACTGATCTACCCACATGGAAAACTGTCTGATAGAAGAGGCCCATATGTGACAGTGTGTGCCTGCCTGAGAGAAGGGGACCACATAGGGATTCATATCTGCCTGTTAGAAGAGGCCTATATATGACAGTGTGCTCATATGTGATGTACAGGACCTATATGAGAACAGCATGTGCCTGGTTGAGGAAATGGGACTGCTCTGCGTGTAGATGTGCTTTTCTAATGAGCCAGAAGCTAGTGGATGTGTGTCTGTCTGAGGGAATATGCCAATATGTAGAAAGATGTATGCCTCTCTGAAGACAGACATAGTGCTTAAGCACACAGAGGGCATGAACTGACTGAGTTTGTAGAAATTTTCCAAATAAAACAGGCTGAGAGCCCTCAAGATGGTCTGTCATTTAATAAGAAAAAGCAGGACATATGGGAACCTGGTCTAGGAAAGGCCCCTAGTGACCAGCAATATGTCATCTGCAGCCAAAGAATGTCACTTTCTCCTTCTTTGCCTACAAAGGGTAAGAAATTAGAGCAACAGAGAACAAAATAAGAAGTGCCCCTGGGGAGAAGCTGAGAACTAACAGGAGGGTAAGCCAGTGATCAAAATAGGAAACCCCTTCCTACACTCTTTTGCACCTGCCTCTGAGATGCTGTCCCCACAGCAATGGGTCCTGAGTGTCCCCTGTAGCTCAATTCCCCTATTGCAGGGGAAGTTTTTGTCAGGGCTTACACTGACTTCCTCTTACTGTGCCTCTTGCACAGTAATACCTGGCTGTGTCCTCAGCAGTCACAGAGTTCAGCTGCAGGGAGAACTGGTTCTTAGATGTGTCTCTGGAGATGGTGACTCGATTTTTTAGGGAAGGGTTGTGGTTTAAGTTTCCATTATAATAAATGCCCCCAATCCACCCCAGACCCTTCCCAGTGGCTTGACGAATCCAGCTCCAGCCATAACCACTGGTGATGGAATAACCAGAAACAAAGCAAGTGAGGAAGAGGGTCTGTGAAGGCTTCACCAGGCCTGGTCCTGACTCCTTTAGCTGCACCTGGGATAGAACACCTGAGGACAAGGAAAATCAACCACTATCAGTCATCTGTAGTCACAAGATCCTCATAAACCCATATCTGGAATCTGAGATACTCACCTTGAGGAGCTCCCAATAGACAAAGCAGGAGACCCAAAAACCTCATCTTCAATGCCACAAATCTTCTGTCCCCAGACACCTCCAGCCCCGTTTGAGGAGAAATCCCACAGCCCAAGAGTGGAATTTTACCTTTGAGTTTGAAGAGCATTTGCATGTGGTGGAGCCTGAACCTTATAAGTGGAGAAGAACTGAGGTCAGGCTGCTTCTGGTCCTTCTGGGCACTTGTTCTCTTGTGGATTCCCTTCTCTTGAAGACAACATCAGTGTGATTCTTGGATGGTGAGTACTTGGTCTATTAGGCATTTTGGAATCGAGTCAATATATGACCACATCTTTCAAAACCCAGAGCTCTCTTTCTTCAGTCCCTATCTTACTCCTTCCCTTCCTCTGTTCCAGTACAGCTATCATTGTTACAAGAGTTACCATCCATCCTGGGTTCAAAGACATTCTATGATTTTATGTTTGGAGACAAATTCATATGATGCAAACTTCTGTGAAAACAACAGGAATCCTCATTTCCCTGCACAGCACCAAAAACATCTTTTCTTCTTCCCACACTGACACCTCTCTGTTCATCCCTCAATGTCCTTAGGGGTTTGTACTTGGCAAAAATCTTAATCTAACTCCACTTCTCCTTCCTACATCACAATCACCCAATCCCAACTTCCAATTTTGGAGAACAGGCCCTGAATATGGAAGGGATTCCCCTGGTCAGAGAGTCTCAGGGAGGAGGTAACAATTGAAGAAGCTGGATTCTGTGTCCCAGGAAGACCAGATCTCCATTGTTCAATGACTCAGAGGTCCAGGAGTCTGAGAAAGAAATCCTGGGGTGACAACCCTTTAGAATGAACACAATGTCCAGAAAACATAAAAATTGAGTCAAGATGCAAACAGTAACATGATCCAAAATGCACAATTTTAAGCAATTTCCCATGCAGTTCACAGCCACAATTCTCTTACACAAATCAAACATAGAATCTTATTCCCAGTCTCATCCTTGACCCATTTTCCCACAGATTCTCAGCTTATTACTATTATTTCTTTATTAATAGCAAAAGTATTGAAAAGAGTATGATTCAGAACAGGTCTCATTGGGAACAGAGTTTACTGAAGGGGAATGTGTCACCTAAAAGTAAATGCTTTTCTCAAAAAGACAAAGATTTTGCTGAAATCAAGAGATTTGAGCATAGGGCACTTCTTTAGATCCAGACATCTGAAGCAAACCAAAGTGGTTAGTGCTGTTGTATTTCTTCATGTCTCACAGGTATATCTCAAAGGTCCCTTCCCCTACCAAAAAGTAGATGTCACCAATGTCACACCCCTATTTCTGCTCATGGAACAGTGGTTATAAAATTTGAATAATACTCTGTGGCCTATCCCAGTGCCCTGGACCTCTTCCTGGTAGGATTGTCTTTTCTCCAGGGAGTGCACTTGAAGCTCTGCATGGAGAAACCAACTCAGCTTGTGGGAATTGCTCCACCTATCCTGGGGGTGGCCAGGAGACCTGGGACCCATGCCTCCCAGGGTCAGCATTTACCAACATCTTCAGAAGTGATTGGGGGTGGGAAAACCTAGCTCTCTTTTCTCAAGAGTGAAAACTCTGAAGATTGATCATCCCTTCTTATCTATTGACTCACCAGAAAAATACTTGTGAAATGTGAGTTTTGTTGGAAATGATTCACTGGAAAACCCGTCTATTCTATTTCTGAAGTTACCTGACTACAAACACCATTCTATCCCTGTCCTTCCCTGGCATCAGCTAAGTTGCCCCATCCACTCTGTTTCTGGCTCTTGCGTCTTCCAAGCTGGGCCCAGCAAAGCTTCTGCATTCTTGCCCTGTACCCTTTCCTGTGATATGGATCTTGTCACCCATGCATAGATTTTTATATTGTTACTTTGTTTTTTGTTTCATGATTCCCAAAGCTATCTTGTGATCTTAGGCTTACTGTGCATTTGTGTCGTCTGATTAAACCATGTAATGTGTCCACATGCATCCTCATAGTGCCACACACCCTGAAAACCCACTGTACATACTTATAGCCTAACACATATTAATCCACCACTCAAACCTTTCCCTGGACCACTAAACTAACTTACCTCCACCACTCCTTCCTGCAACACAAACACCTCATTTTAGCTCATAGATTTATTTTTGTTAGCAATGTTCAATAATAACAATTACATAATTTATTAGTGAGTAATTTTGTAAAGAATGACATGGAATACAAATTGTATGGTGCCCAGTAGATACTTGCAGTGTTTTGTCAGAGAGAAGACAATTGGTCCTCATTGTTGTGGATGAAGAAATGAGCAGGGAAGGAGGAGGAAACTAAAGTGCTGTCCTGAGATGTGCTGACCTGAAGGCAGCATGAATATGGACAAGAGGCCTGGCAAATGGTGAGTCTGGGGTCAATTCACGGGACTTCTCTTTCATTTACAATTCATTTTCATTGGGCATTGAGTGGTCATGCCTATGAGGCATGGATAATTGTGACACTAAAGAATTAATATATACTGGTTGTGGGAGGGGGCATAAAATGTGTGTGTAAAAATGGCAATGCCAAAACCAAAATCCAGTGTGTATTAGCAAGGCTTTGTGTTTGGGGTAGGCTGAGAAGCTGATGGGAATGGATTCCAGAGACCAGCTGGAACCATAAAATATCAGCAAAGAAAGAGTTATGGCAAATTGGGAAGATCTTGGAGCTGCGCCTTCCTCCATTCTGGGACCCCAGGGAGGGCCTCCATCAGCCTCCATTCAACACACCCAGTTTCATCCTGAGAATGATTGAGAACAGCACACCTGTGAGCTCAGTTACTAATGCAAGTAGATGCTTTTAGTTTTGGGCAAATCGGCAGTGCCTTGTCCTCAGATTCTTCCTTATCACCCTGGGGAAGTGAAAGTGAGTTGTCAAAGATCCGTTTTTGTGTTGTCATGCCACCAAATTCCTCCTCAGAGACCTTGATGCACATGACTTTCTCAAAACTATTTCTTTAAGTGAAATACTTTATGACAGATAGGTCCACCATTCATTATAGGGATTGTGATATAGCATAGCATACCATAGCATAGCATAGTATAATATTCAGTGTAGGGCCTGAATCGGAATATTTGATGTATGCAAAGAGAGGAACACTGACCTATGGTAAGCAGAAGAATAGAGAAGAGATTACTCCAGTACATGGGGGGTGGTGAATGTCTCCCACACACTTGGAACTGGGTTTATAATAGGATAGGAGCCCTTACAAAATCCACTGCTCATGAGGGAAAGAGACAGAAGTCTGCAAATTGAGTAACAAATGCTTCCATGTTTGTTTTTTGCAAATGAAGGGAAGGAGAAAAAGGACCATCTCTACTTCTTTTTGGAAAATATGGGGCACCAACTCTGGCATCCTGAGCCCATGCTCCAGGGAGAGACTTCAAGCCACTTAGGATGAAGTGTGTGTTTGGGTCTCACTACCCTCCTCATTATGTGTATACCCCTATAAAACAGGGCTGTCATTTAGGTTCTTGGGCACATCATTTGAAGGTGCAGCATGTTCTTTGTATTGTTTCTGGAGTTAGTGATTTATCTTTTAAAGAGTTTATCAAATGCATCTTACATTGAATATAAATAATAATCATGACCTCATCCAGCACTTTTCTGGAATTTTTGGAGAATAGTTAAAGGTTTAGATGTGAATGGTGAATACAGAAACTGTACAGAAGTAACACAAAGCCTTGTCTACTCCTCCATGGCCATATAACTTTTCCTGAGTATCTATCAGGTAAGCCTAATGTGGTGTACTTAGAGCTGCAATAGCAGTGTGCTCAGGAGACAAGCATGCTCTCTCTCTCTCTCTCTCTCTCTCTCTCTCTCTCTCTCTGTCTCTGTTTCTCTGTCTCTGATACACACATATGCACACACTTTAATATATATACTATGGTTCCTTAGAGCTATGTACACCAGGAAAACATGTTTGTAATCATAACCCAATACTGTGGGTGTGAAAGCATTACAAATAAGAAATTTGATGACTTTATATCAGGCAAGATGTGTCCCAACTGAATCAAGATGGGTCTTTTCTAAAATTTTTATTAGAGAAATTGTGAGTTTACAAAATATTCATGCATAAAATACAGGATTCCCAGGCAAAATTCCACCATTAACATATTGCATTGATATGAAACATTTGTAACAACTGGTGATAGCACATTTTATAGCTGCACTATTTTTTTAGATTATTTACCTTTGCTGCAACTGATAAAATATTAAGAAAATCATACTATTATGTCATCCATGTTAGATTAGATGTGTTTTTCCCATATATGACCCTATTAGTAACACATTGTATTAGTACTACACATTAGTTATAATTCATTAAAGATCTTCCTTATTCCTGTACTATTAACTATAGTACCTCTACAATAGGATTCACTGTATTGTACAGCCCTATGTTTTACTTTTTAATTTGTATCCTAGGAATATATGCATCCTAATGTTTCCCCTTTTAACTACATTCATCTATTTAGTTCAGTGCTGCTTATTACATTCACAATAATGTCCTATTATCACCACCATCAAATTTCATACATTTATCACCAACTAAACAGAAATTTTGTAAAAGGTAAACATCTACTCCCTGTTCTCTAACACCAAGCTATCTCTTAGTAACCTATATTCTAGATTCTAACTCTATGAGCTAGCTTAATATAATTAGTTCATAACAATGAGGTAATACAATATTTGTTCTTTTGTCCAAAGCAGCTGAATCATTTTACATTCCCAACAGCAGTTCATGTGTGTTCCTATTTCTCTGTATCCTCTCAAACACTTGTGGTTTTCTGCATTTTCAATAGTGGCCATTCTAGTGTGTGTGAAATTATATTTCATTGTGATTTTGATTTGATAGTAATACTGAATATCTCTTCATGGGCTTTTTAGACATTTATATTTTCTCTTTCGACAAACGTCTATTCAACTGTTTTGCCAATGTTAAAAATTGCGTTGTTTTTCATTTTATTGTTGAGTTGTAGGTTTTCTTTATTTATTCTGGATATTAAACCATTATCAGATATGTGGTTTCCAAATATTGTCTCCCATTGATTAGGTGGTGCTTTCAATTTTGTGACAAAGGCCTTGGATGCAGGTTTTTTTTTTAATTTTGAGGGGGTCCTATTTATTTCTTTTAAACAATTGCCTAGGAAATGTCCTGATCATGCTTCCCTACATTTTCTTCAAGCACTTTTATAGTTCTAGCTCTTATATTATGGTCTTTGTTCCATTATGAGCTTATTTTTTTATATGGTGTGAGTTAGGGGTCTTTCCTCCTTTACTTGTAAATGTAGATCCAATTTCCCATCCACCATTTGTTGAACACCTCATTTTTGCCCAATTGAGTGAGCTTTGCCTTCTTGTCAAAAATCAGTTCAGCACAACTCTGTGATGAAAATGATAGTCACTGAATGTACACTTTGAATGAACTGTACAAAGCATTGGATTGTGTAACACAGGTAATCCAGTGGTGGGTGATGGACTGTGGTTAACAGGACAAATATGAGATCATTTTTTCCTGAATGATAACAAATATATAATACTAACAAAGTGTGTCAATGAATGGGTGGTTGGGGGAAAGTACACCAAAATATAAGGTACTGGTTATAGTTAGTATTAATTTTTGATGATGCTCTATCATAGTTTGTAACAATTGTTTCACAACAATGCAAGATGTTGGTAGTAAGGTAATGTTTGGGAAATATATGTTAATATTATTTTGTGTTCTGATATTTTTATAACCAAATAAGGTAACCAAAATATACAAATTCTCACAAAAATGGGGCTCTAGATGAACATTGAAATTATCAAATTCTTATTATATTAAAAGAATCACACTTTTG
Organism: Cabassous unicinctus; assembly: GCA_029593785.1. NCBI lineage: Eukaryota > Metazoa > Chordata > Mammalia > Cingulata > Chlamyphoridae > Cabassous > Cabassous unicinctus. Next base: position 18,572 of record JAQZBX010023489.1, on the reverse strand, counting down.
TTGAGTTTACTACATCAATTCAGCAGATTCTGAGGATACAAAGAGCCAAAAAATGGCAGCAATTGTCTCTATCTGAACATACAATAAGAAAGATAACCAGGTATTAGACTGATGAAAATTAAATTAAAACTTCTATTTATTATGATGGTGATTTGCAGAAGAGTTGAGTTGTGATAGCATAATGGGTTTCCCAATTCTGAATCCTTTAATAGATAGACAAAACAGCACTCATTGTCAAGGAGCAGTTCGAGGTATCCCAACACAAGAAACACCTTGACTCTATCCATAGCTGGTGGACTTTACAGACTCTGAGGCTTGCAGGACCCATGCCTCCCCCACACTGAGCAGTCAAGGAAAATTCTTTTCTTCTGCTGGGAAAGCAGGATATAGTGTGTGGAAATGAACTATCTTACTCTACTCCAAGGTCTCTGTACATGGAGAGAAACCAATGTAATTGGCATCTTGTGTCAATGCCTTTAACAATTCTTAACGAGAAAGACATTTGTAAGCAACAGCATATAGCACAGGATCAAAGATTAGTGGAATTGGATTGAATGTGATTAATTAAACATGTTATCAGACCACATGTTCGAATCTATGTCATTAAAATGGATAAAATGAAACAACATGGTAATAGAAAAAATATGAGAATATTCTCTTTTGAACTATAAAACGTATATAATACTAATACAGTGTCCCATTAACTGATGGGTTTGGGCAAAAATAAAGCAAATATAAGATATTGGCTATAGTTAGTAGCAATGTTTTGATGATGCTCTTTCATAATTTGTAGCAATTGTTTCACAACTATGCAAGGTGTTATTGGTGGGGTAATGTATGGGAGTTCTGCATGATGAATATACATGTTTTTTTTTTTGTAAGATCACAACTTATATGAAGCACTTTTTTTTAAATAATGCTCATGTATGAATGATAAACTTTAATTAAATGGTAAAAATAAAGATTTCTTGTAACACAAACAGCATCTATTTACTGGCCCTAAGAATACAACTCCATTCCTACATCTGAAGGCACATAGAGCACCAAGGGCCCAGCTGCTGTTCTCTGTGATCATCACCATGTTTCTGTGAAAGGCAAGACACCTGTGGGCCAAACTGGGCCAAGGACCAAGTTTTGGAGCAATACTGAAACAGTCCATGTCTTGGGAGACACAGTATTCACTTGATGGGCAATTTTGACTTAAGGACACCTCAATGGATTAGGAGAAAAAGAGACAACCAAAACAGTGTCTGGCCTGGGCTCCCCTGACTCAATGGCTCTCCTGAATGGACTAGAGAACAGTGTGGGGCATGACTAGATAGATGTGTAACATCCTTCTTTGTGTAATGAGAACACTTTGTGATGTTGCTGCTTCTTTAGCGTTCACTTAAAGAATGTAGAGAGAAGCATTGGTCAACAGATGTAATTAAAGTATTGTGTGGTATCTCACAGGTCATGATTTATTTTGCTATCTCTCCACCCTATTCATCTATCCATTTGTTTATTTCTTTAGAATGATTGAAGCATATTTGACATATGATAATCATCACATATTTGAGTGTAACTTTGGGTAAGTGTTTACACATATGTACACATGTGCAACCATCACCACTATGCTGATAGCAAACTCCCAAAATTTTTCACTCATTACTCTATAATTTCTGCCTTCTATACCTCTCCTTCTCTCCAGGGAACAATCAATTTTCTTGTTTTAAAAAATAGTCTTTACAATATGAATCATATGCCAAAAACTTCATCCATTCAAAGCATAAAACTTGGTGGCTATTGTTTTAAAAATATGTGCTACCATCACCACAGTCGATATTAGATTGTTTTCATTAACACATAAAGAAAACAATGTACCTTCTACCTAATTTCCTCCTAGTCTTCCACCTTCATTTAGCCCTAATAAACAACAAATCTACTTTATCTCTATAGATTTCCCCATTCTTGGCTTTAATATGAAAGAAATCATAAATTATGTGGAAATTCATGATTGGCTTCTTTCAGTCATATCGTTTTACAGGATTAAACATGTGATAGTTGTCTATCAATACTTCAATTCTATTTTGTAATGAAATCAATTATTTGTGTGGCATACATAAAACACAGAATTCTCACTTTTAAACCACTTTCATGTATATAATTGTGGAATGTTCATTAAATTCACAATTTTATCCAAGAAGCACCAACAAACATTACCAAAAATTTTTCATGAAATCCTTCACAATGTATATAACCATTTAGAATTAACTCCCCATTTTAACCTGAATCTGGTAACCTCTAATGTACTTCGATTTTCTATGAATTTTCATATTCTTCATATTCCAAGTAAGAGAAATCATACACTTCTTCCTTTGAATTTGGACTATTCAATTCCAAAACACATTTCAATGTTCATCGTTGTTATACTGTGAGTTTTCCATTTGACCAGGTGAATGACATTCCATTGTGTGTATCCGTTTGTTTATCCATTCATCTTTTGATGGAAATTTGGATTACCTACAAAGTTTGACTGTTGTAAATAACATTGATGTGAATTTTGGTGTACAAATTTAAATTTGAATCCCTGTTTTTTATATTTTATGATTTATACTTGGAAGTGTAATTGTAGGTTCATACAATAATTTTTATTTTATAATTTGAGGACCTGCAGGTCATTTTTAAGAGAGGCTTGATCATTTAACATTTCCATCAGCATTGAAGCAGGGTTCCTATTTCTCCACATCTTCTCAAATACTTACCACTATCCTATTTTTTTATTCTAGCCCATCTAGTGGATATGAAATGGTATTGCATTGTAGTTTTGATTTATGGCTCCATGATGACAAATAATGCAGCACTATTTTTCACTTATTTATTACCCATTTGCACATCTTTGTGTCATTTATGTTGAGATGTAAGTAATTAAAATAGGCTAGACACAAAATCCTTTATTATATGTATGATTTATGAATGTTTTCTCCCATTCAATTAGTTCTATCTTTATACTTTTAATGTTGATAACCATAAATCACTAGTTACTAATTCTGATAAAGTCAAATTTATCTATTTGTATATTTCCTAGACTGATTCTCCCAGGAGCCAGATCACTGCTGGATTAAATGCTTTCCCATGAGAATTAGGGAAAATAAACAAACAAAAAACCTAACACCACATGCAAAGCAAACCAAACTTCTCTCCTCAAGTGGTGCTGGGGGAGGAACAGCATCCATTGTAGAAATACACCCACAGCAGCCTCCCTAGCTCCACTACAAAACAAAGAATAAACCTGCATGTGGAATGCAAACAAAACCAGGATTCTATTGCATCCCGGCCATTGTTGGGATCCAAAAGAAAGAAGGAGGTAACAGAGGCCACCATGGAAAATATGTCCAGAACCATCTCCGCTCTTCTTGCTGTGGAATGAAAGTTTTAACATGCCAAATTAGAGCTTAGAAATAGGTAGTTGAGGACAAAACTGAAAAAACAATGCAGCTTGGAAGGAAACAATTGGAAAAAGACTCTGTAACCTAGGGAGGGCCAGAAATACATGATGGGCCAATGGCTGCATTGGGAGATCAGACATTTGTAACTTGGATAGTAGTCACAACCCTGTCCATTTTCTCATACCCCAGCCTTTCCACAGGGAATGAAGATCAGAGATTACAACAAGCAAGGAACCAAGTAGGCTTCAAGTATACTTGTGATCAGGAAGGTTTTACTTGCCCTTGGACTGGAACCTATAGGTACACTTGTGCTTACACAACCAGAAACAGGAACACACATTCTTAGACACAAGATGCATCATGAGAAAACTGTTTCTCACATGGAGATGCAGGGCAGAGTGGAGGTAGTTGGAATCATGCTTGCTTTGCTTCCCAGGATGTGCTGGAATGTGAGGTCCAAGCACATATCTGAGAAGGTCTGCCTCCCTGTGAGTTCTGTCAGGTAAGTTCTGCCTTCAGAAGCTTGTGGCTGTGTGGGGAGAATTAGGGAGTGTGAGAAGTTCTTTATTCTAATCTTATTCTCCTCACATATAACATACAATATTACAATAATATGTATGTGTATTATATTTAAACACAGAGGTAGTAATATTAAAAAAACAGTTCTGAGATTGAATCTTGCATACATATAGTACTGCTTAGAAAAGATCCAATGGCTCTTCTATCGGGGTTACATCATGTGAAGAAAGAATAGGAAACCCTGGGCATGGCCAGGAAACTCAACCCCAGCCCCTCTCAGCACCTGCTGCTGGGGTTGGCCCCTGAGTGCCCCCTGGTGGTTGCTAACACACTAAGAAGCAAGCATTCTTATAAGCCCTGAGGAGAGGTTTTTGTCTCGGCTCACCCTGAATTCCTCTAACTGTGTCTCTTGCACAGTAATATGTGGCTGTGTCCTCAGCTCTCAGGCTGCTCAGCTTTAAATAAACTTCATTTTTGGGAGTGTCTTTAGTGATGCTGATTTGGGACTGAAGAGTTGGGTTATAGTTTGTGCTTCCACCGCTCTCTATTACACCCAACCACTCCAGGCCCTTTCCTCGAGTCTGGCAGATCCAATCCACATCATAACTCCTTAAAGAGAATCCAGAGACAGTGCAGGTGAGGGACAGGGTCTATGAGGGCTTCATCAGGCCAGGTCCTGACTCCTGCATCTGCACCTGTGACAGGACCCCTGAGGACAAGGGAGCCATAATGAGTCGTGCTGAGATGCACCATCCCCATTACTTTCTTGTCGGAATCCCTGAGACACTCACATCTGGGAGTTACCACCAGACAGAGGAACAACCACAAGGCTTTCATGTTCTTGTGGATGAGACCTATGATGTTCAGAACATATATTTCCTGACACAGAAGAAATCTAAATTTAAGTAAATTTTTGCTGTGGTTTCATTTGTATGCACAGGTGGAGATTTGCATCTGGGAGGTAACACCATATGTAAAATGAAAGGGGATGAAGTGAGGTCCTTTTCTTAGGGACACCCTGGGAGGAGGATGCTGCTTGAGTTCTTGGAGAACACAGTCCTCTCTGTGGGATGCCCCCTCACCAAGCCCAGCTTCCTCTACTCCCAGGCAGGAAATATGAATGAGCTTGTCAGGGATTCAGGTTCAGCCAAGGATCAAGAATGGCTTTGGAAATATATCATTATGACACTACCCCAGCCATTATATATATGTCTCTCTGTGTGTGTCCACAGATATGGAATAAAAAATGGTATATGTAGTATGTTTATATTCCTTAACAATGTTGGCTATAGTGTATCCTGATTGCTTTTTGAAACATCAGTGTGGGGAAGCATGTTTGGTGCCACCTATTCCATTTTCCTGATGGTATTCCTTACTAGTAACACCATGATTGTAATTTTAGTAAGTTGTCCACACCTTGTCAAACCTGAGCCCATATGCATATTCTTAAAACATGCTTAACTTCCAAATAAGGTCAATATAGAAGTAACACAGCCATAAAGGCAGGGCACAGCTTAGTAATAGCTGCTTTGTGCAATCCAGTTATACTCAGGAAAGGATAACCAACTAACAGTGAATGGAATAATAACAAAGCAAAACTGCCTTTTAGCATGATGCAAACTTCTGCATACAATCCACAATTCACTAACCCTTTCCAGAGAAAAAGATATAAGATCTTGGGTGATATTCCTTAAAGATACCCTTGATGTCCTTTAACTTAAATAGTCTGATATGAAGTTAATACAAGTTTTGCTACATGATGATGATCATAGAGGTAAGCAAGAAAAGATATAATATACATATGCACATATAGAGAACATATAAAGGAAGAACTATTCAAAACAATTTTATTGCTCACTTCTTTGACTTATATGGTAGTAACTGGTATTTAAAACTGCCTTCTCTCACTACCAATTCCATACTCCATTTACCCTTAGCAAGCTGATCCCTTGAATAATCTCCATCACTGCCACCTTGTCCACTTAGTTAATGAGTCTGTTGAGGAATGAGGGGACTGTTTGTGGAAAGTGGCAGACTTTTGCCCACAGAATGGAACATCCTAAGCACAAGATTTTTAGAATCCTCCTCTGATGATATCACTCTTCATTGAACACCCACTTAGGACACGAATGTCTTCATTTTGCACATTCATATATGTCTATCTACATTATTCCAACACAGACCTCCTTATTATCACTTTTCAAACATTGTTCCTTCTAAGTATCTAACAATCCAGCCAAATCATGGGCTCAGATCAAGAATGCATATACATAGGCACCTCTAGCAATTAACTCTTTCCAAGCAATTTGAAAAATTAGGTGAACTGCAAAGTTCTCAATAATTGGATTAATTGCCCTTTACACTGTCCTTCTCGTATGTGGTGGAATGGAGTTGTGGTGCTATAGAGCTCAACATTCTGGTGGTGTCTGCATATTGCACAGAACTGTTTGTAATCCCATCTCAGTCCTTTTGTCCCCAGTCAAATCCAGTTCATGATGGGCAGCTCAGGTCACATGGTACCATAGTGGCCCATGGATAAACTTCAGTCTCTATTAAGAGCCAGTAGCAATGAAAAATCTATTTCTAAAAAGGATGGCTGATCACTGCTCCAAAATCCTAAGGATATGCCCTATGATTCACTTAGTAAGACTGCCAAAGTCTCCTCACAATATTTCTATCTGCCCCTGGCACTTCTTTCCTATGGGAACTAATGGATCCTGTCAACTAATTGGAAGAGCAGCTTGCATAGCAACCTTTCACTTTAGCAGAGTCATCTCCTCTTTAGGTCCTTATGCAAAACTAGCAACATTTTAAGTCACCTGAAAAATGGACCAGAGGAACAAATCAAAATGAGGAATATGTTGTCTCCCAAATGCTAAGTGGTCCACCTGGGCTTCTTTGCTTTTTGCTATTGGATGGGTAAAATGAATATTTTCATTCTTTACCTTAGATGTGATATCTTCACAAGACACACCACTGGATGCCCAGAAATATTGCAAGGTGGAAGTCCCCTATATTTTCTCATATTCATTTCCCACCTTCAGATACACAAATGTCTTACCAATAAATCTAGAGTAGTTCTTAATTGTTGCTCACAATGGATAATATGATATGATATTAGTATAATATGATTGATGTAGTATAATATGATTGATGCAATGGATCACTGGGATTTCTTATGGAAGGGAATGATAGCACTATCTATAAAGTTTTATATGTTTGGTTTTAAAAATGTCAATGTGTCTAGGCTGCAACTTGATAGGACTGGGGAAGAAATGGGAGTGGCTGAATCAGTAGATAAGACTTTGATATATTCATTTTGGTTGTTATTTTATATGATATTTTATAGAACAGAGGAACAAAATTATACATCTTAGTAAATTGTTATATGCTGTTCATCATTGTTTCTCCCAACCAGTCAGAAAGTAGAATGTGGCCAATTCCTCCATGTGCCCCATGACATTCACAGCCCCTCCTTCCCTCCAGCAGCTACCACTAACCTCTTATTACAGTCAGATCTCCACTCTCTCCTTTATGGTTCATCAAGATGCTGTGCATCTGCAGACACTAAAATTCAGAGGATATTTTTGTTTGAACTGTTTTTAATGCATCTTTCAAATTTTCACATACAGAGGCTGAACTTTTATATATTTTTTAGTTAGATGAATTTACTATAACATAAAATTAACATTTTTAAGTGTGAAATGCAGTGGCATTGAGTACATTCACAAGATTGTACAACCATTATCTGTACCTAGTTCCAAAGTATTTACATCACAACAGAAGGAGACCTCATACCCATTAACTCACCACTTCCCATTTCCCCTCTCCCCAGGCCCTGGTTTCCACTGATCTGTTTTTCCTCTCCATGGACTAACCTATTCTGGATATTTCACATAAATGGCATCCTACAGTTGGTAGTTTTGTGAGACTGGTTTCTTTCATTTAGCAGAATGTTTTCTAGGATCATCCATAATGAAGCATTTATCTGAACTCTATATCATTTTGCAGATAAAAATTATTGTATTGTATGACTATATCATATGTTTTTATCAATTCAGCAATTGATGGAACTTTGGGGTGTATTTATCTGTTGACAACTATGAATAGTTCTGCTATGACCATTCTTGTATTAGTATTTGTTTTATGCCTGTTTTTGACACTTTTGGTATGTATATAGGAGAGAAGTTACTGGCACAAATGATAATTCTACATTTAGGATACTGAGCCTTCACTCACATGTTCATTTATTCCTTTTTCTGTTGTATATTTTCTTCTGTTTTATTGCATTGCATTCTTTTTTTTTTTTTTGAAGTAAAAGATGGTATATATTTTGATATAATTATTTTAAGGAATATATATTTTTATTATATTCTTGAAATTCCCTGCTTTTTATTCATTTTTTAAGGAGACTCTTTCAAATATATTTTTATTTGCGTGAAGTACAATTTATCAGGGTTTTTTTTTATGGTTTGAGCATTCAATTTTATATATAATTAATTCTTCTTTTATCCACAGCACATATTCTGTTCCATTAATCAATGTATCTATATCTCCACTTGTAGTCTTGATTATTGTAGAAAAATTAATTTAAATATCATCATTTACTGTTATTTTCCAAATTGTGGCAGTGAGTAAAGCTCAGATTCTGTCAGAACATTTGTCCCATTCCTGGGCTGGCCCCCTGTACTCAATGGGTCCTGAGTGCCCCTTTAGCTCAGCTCCTTTCTGTGCCTTGCAGGGAAGGCTTGTGTCTGGGTTCACTTGCCTTCCCCTCTCTGTGTGTCTCCAGCACAGTGATACTTCACAGTGCCCTTGGCAGTCATGGAGCTCAGATTCAATCAGAACTCCTTCTTGCAAGTTTCCCTGGAGATGTAGTGTGACTCTGGAAGGAGGTGTTGTATTTTCAGACTCCACAAGTAAGAATGTATTTACACATACATTTAGTAACATTAAAAGAAACACTTCTGAGTTTGAATCATGGGTACATCATAGCACTGCTTATAAAAGATGCATTGGCTGTTCTCTGGGGGTTACATATTGAGAAATAAGAAGAGGGAACTTAAGGCAAGGATAGGAAACTCCTCCCCAGTGACCCCGGGGTTAGACTCTGATTGCCCTCTGGTGGTCAAGAGCTTCCCCTGCAGTTCAGCCACATCCAGTGCCCTGCAGGGGAGGTTTTTGTCTGATTTCCCATTACTGGACCTTGAGAAAAATAATACATGGTGGTATTTTTGGTTCTCAGGCTTCTCAGGTTTAAATAAACTTCATTCTTGGAGGTGTGCCTGGTGATACTGAGTCGAGACTGAAGAGTTGGGTTATAGTTTGTGCTTCCACTACTTGTTATGCTGCCAATGCACTCCAGTCCCTTTCCTGGAGCCTGGCAGATCCAGTGCATATAGTAGCCAGTTAAAGAGCTTCCAGAGACTTTATAGGTGAGTGACAGGGTCTGCAAGGGCTTCACCAAGGCAGGTCATGACTCCCAGCTGCATCTGGGAAAGGACATCTGAGGGAAGGAGAACCACAGTGAGTCCTGTGCTCGGAGGTATCACCCCCATTACCTTCATGTCTGAATCCTGAGGCATTCACATCTGGGAGCTGCCACCAGAAAGAGGAAGAACCACAAGAGTTTCATGTTCTTGTGGATCAGGTCTATGAGTCCCAGGAAATATTTTCCTGACTGAGGAAGCTGAATTTAAGTAAATGTTTGCTCTGGTTTTCTCTGTTCTCCCATGTGATGATTTGCATTTAGAGCCAACTTTTTATGTAAAATGAGAGGGGCTGAGGGGAGGTACTTGTTTTAGGTGCACAATGAGAGGGCAAGTTGGCTGAGTCCTCAGAGAACACAGTCCTTTCCGTGGGGCACCCCTCCCCAAATCCAGGTAACATTACTTCAAAACAGGTAATATGTTGAATGTGGGTCAGATGTGGCTAAGGATCGAGATTGGTTCTGGAAATAATGGTCATTGGCTCCTAATCCCCAAATACAGATAGATAGATAGATAGATAGATAGATAGATAGATAGATAGATAGATAGATAGATAAGGGAAGTCCCGGGACCCTAACCCCCCTCAGCAGAAACCACAGCTTTAGGAAAATAAACTCCCCTCAGTCCCTGGTCCTTTTCTCCCCTCCTTCCCCCCCCTTTTCTCCATGGAATCCAAGTCAGGAAGATAAGCACTCCAGGCTGCCCTGTGAATTAAAATTTACAACTCTAAACTGATAATGACTCTTTTCCTCCCTAATGGCCTTCTTTTTTAATTTTTTTTATTTGTAAAATGATATATAAATACATATGCATATATGTGCATTTGTTTACATAAATGTTATTTGTTATATATATATATACATTTTATAAAGGTGCCTAGATTACCCAAATATTACTCAGAAACTACAGGGATTCCCATGCTCCCCACCGCCCACACCCCCAATAACACCCCACACAACCATTACCCATCCATGTTGTACTGCTTTTAGAAAGATAAGCTAACCTTGCTTCTCTGCCTTTGTAACCCTGCTTGCCCAGCTGCTCAGAAATTTGCCTGCTTAGTGTAGCTCTTTATACTTATGAAAATCAGAAAATGGTGCTCAGATGTTTTGGAGACTTGACTCTCCTCCGGGCCCATGTGTAATAAAACTTTGTTCATTCATACTCCCAAGAGTGCCATTTGGGTTTATTTCTGCTGGTTGTAACATTTGGTTCCCTGTCGCTGACTCCCGGGCGAGGGGTGATCAGCCCGGCTGCGGCCCGGGGCGACACAGGCTAGATATGGGCCGTCCGGCGTGCACTCCAAAACGGCAAGGGTGAGGAGGTTCTCAGGGAGCGGCGTCAGGTCAGGGCTCCCTGGTCTCCACGGCTCGGGTGTGGGGGGTATCAGGTAAGGGCGGCGTGGGTAACGAAGGAGCAGAGACAAGCGATGGTGAGCAGAAGAAGGTCTCTCTTTATTCGGGTTAGGCACGAGTATATATAGGGTAGAGGCTGGAGGGCAGTCCTCCAGCGGAAGCCGAGAGCTTATTGGTACTTTGGTTGTTGCTAGGGATAAGGGCAGGTTTCGGGTTGGGAGAATAGGGGCGGTGTAAAGCCATATAAGGCAATAAAGTAAGCTAGAGCTCTGATTGGACTAGGGAAGGGAATGGAGAGACTGGGAGGCGTCCCAGCAGCTGCCCCCCCCCCGGGCTGCCTCCAAGAAGGTGTTCTGGCGGAACAGAGGGCGGTCGCGCCCGTACCTAAGCCGAGGGCGATGTTCACCCGTGCCAGCTGCCCCTCACTAGGCGGGAGCGCGCTTTCCCGCTCTAGGAGGTGAGGATCTCGGAGAGCCAAACCTCAGGTCCAGGCCTGCTAGGGGGCGCCCCTTCGTCCTCCTCCTCAGTTCCCTGACCAGGAAAGACCCAATCGAGCAGGGCCATGGTGCCTCTGACCTGGGGCTGATGGACACAGCTGTCAGTGATCTCTGAACAAATGAGGTGGGTGCCACCTGTCCTCTTGTTGGAACCTCTTTCTGAGGCAGTCCCTGCAGGCCACATCTCTACACCCTGGCATGACTCAGTGGGGAGGTGGACTGAATAGTGACAGAAGACTCTAGAAAGGTAAGGTCCCAGGTTCCAAGTTCTCAGTCAGTCCCATCTCCAGATGGAGGAGACCGATCACCTCCTGAAATCTTGAGTACTGAGATTCCGGAATAGGGCAATCCCTGTGGGAGGGACTGCATAGCCTCTGAGTGCCTGTGTGAGTGAGTGAGGATGGCAGAGGTTTGCATCTGCCATACCAGCCTGTGACTCCAAAGTTTTATGCTATGGAGACTGCGTGGGCCCTACCCTGTTTACCATGGCTACATCATATGGCATAATGGCCGCCCCAAAATTTACCCAGGCACCTTAGCTAAGATGAGCCTAAGTTCTTGCAAGAGACACAGACAGGCAGGCATTAGAGTGGCCTTGAAAGTGGTAACCCCTTCCCTTGTCTGTCTTGCACCACCAACTCAGGGTGCAGATTCAACACTGTTAATCCATGTGGGAGGGACTGCATAACTTCTGAGTGACTGTGTGAGGGAGGATGGCAGAGGTTTACATCCATGTGTCTTAGCTAAGAACTTAGCTAAGAACTTAGCTAAGTTCTTGTGAAAGACATGGACAGGTGGGCATCTGAGAGACCTTGAAAGAGGTGACCCCTTCCCTTGTTTGTCTTGCACCACTGATGCAGGGTATGGGCTCATCACAGTCAAAACCTACTGTCTTAAACTGCATGCTCAAGAATTTCAAGAATGTTTTTTCCTGGAGATTATGGCATCCAGATGAACCCCAGCACCCTCCAAACCTTATGTGAAGTAGAGTGGTCCCCGTTTAATGTTGACTGGCCCTTGGAAGGGACCCTGGATATAGCCAGGGTTTGTGCAGTGGACTGCTGATCACAGGAACTCCTGGCCACCCCAATCAGTTTCCCTACATTGACTCTTGGTTGAAGATCACCCAGACTCTGTTCCCTTTGGTTTCAATTGTGCATTGGAAAAAAGGGACAGAGAAGGATGTTGCTTGCACAGGGACTGGTGCTCTGGAAGCCAGTCATTCATCAAGGGCCCTCGGAGGAGGACCCACCACCACCCCCACTGCCATATGCTCTGGCTGCTTTAGCTTCTCTTAGCCCAGGAGTGCAGGCAAATCTCCTAGAAACACACCCACCTTCAGTCCTTCTGGGAACATTGACCCCTTCTGAGGAAAGCCCTGCAAACCCACTAGCAAGGAGGCTGTGGTCAGCACAATCTGCATTACAGATGCCCTTCTGTGAAACACAGGGTCTGGGACAGATAAACAAGAATGGGACCATCCAACCCAGGAAGCCTGTATTATACTATCAGCCCTTCACAACTACAGACCTCTTAAATTGGAAGCATCACACCCCCACCTACTAGGAAAAACCCCAGGCCCTTATTGACCTCATGGAATCCATTTTCCAACCAATTGTCCTACTTGAGATGATTGCTGCCAACTCCTTCTGACTTTGTTTAATATGAAGGAGAGATGATGGATTCTGATGAAAGCCCAAAAGTGGCTGCAGGAGCAGGCCCCTACTGGTATCTTAAACCCAGATGATTGGGCATGAGAAGCAGCACCATAAGCCCAACCAAACTGGGACTTCAACAATGATCAGGGACTCACTGCACTCCAGTAATATCAGGAAGCACTCCTCCGGGGGGTCTGAGAAGGGGCAAAATGAACAACAAACATGACAAAGATGAATGTAGTTACTCAAACCCTGATGAATCTCCAGGAGGTTTCTATGAACAGTTTTGCAAGGCCTTCAGAATCTACACTCCTTTTGACCCAGAAACTCTAGAAAACCAGAGGAGGATGAGTGCTGCCTTTGTTTCACAGGCAGCAATGGACATTAAAAGAAAGTTCCAAAAATTAGAAGCATTCACGGGCATGAACATCTCTCAACACTGGAAGTCACCAACAAAGTATTCATCAATTAAGATGAAGCCATTGAATGAGAAGCCAAGAAGTGAATAAAGCATCAAGCCTCCCTATTGGCAGCAGCCTTGAGAAATCCTGACACCACCAGATGAGCAGGGCCACCTCAAAAGGTGGGGACAAGCACCAGAAGGGCACCACTTTTCTATTGCAAAGAAAGTGGACACTGGAAAAATGAGTGCCCCAAAAAGACTCAGGCATATAGAGGGAATATCACTAAAGGGAAATACCAACCTGAGCCCCAAGACCATCTGATCAGGCTGGCAGAGCTCAACCCTGAATAGTGGCGTCTGGACTCACTGGAATTGACCCCCATGAGCCCATGGTCAAACTACAAGTTGGGGGCCAGTCAATGACTTTCAAGGTGGACATTGGCACTGAACATTCTGTGGTCAAAACCCCCATTGCATCCTTTAGCAGAAATTCTGCTATTATCATAGGAGTGACTGGGGACCAGTCAAGCCAATGGCTTTTTTGCCAGTGAACAACTTACCAGCTTGGTGGCCATGAAGTGACTCATGAATTTCTGTACCTGCCTGAATGTCCAGTTCCCCTGCTTGGTAGGGACCTCTTAACCAACCTGGGAGCCCAGATTACCTTCAAATATAGAGGGCCAGCAAGCTTAAACCTGGGGACTGGCCTCACTCTCCTCATCACTGTGCCTCAAAGTGAAGATTGGAGACGTCATGTGTAAGAAAGTTCAGGTTAGAATCCAGAAAAACTGCTGGAACTTTTCCCCCAGGTTTGGGCAGAAAAATACCTACCACAATGGCATGGAACCATGCACCCATCATCATCAACCTGAAGCCCGCAACGGTCCCAGTCCAGCAGAGGCAGTATCTGATCCCCCGTGAAGTGCAATTGGGCATATTAAAACATATAGATTGCCTGAAGAGAGAGAGAGGATTCTAATCGAATGCCAGTCACCTTGGAACACCCCATTATTGCCAGTAAAAAAGCCTAATGGGACCGGATATTGACCAGTGCAAGATTTATAAGCCATTAATAACACCACTCTCACCTTATATCAGGTTCTTCCCAACCTGTACACTTTGTTAGGACAGCTGCCACCTGAAGCCACCTGGTTCACTTGCCTGGACCTGAAAGATGCCTTCTTCTGCCTGCAGCTGTCCCCCCTGAGCCAGCCTCTGTTTGCCTTTGAATGGGAAGATCCCAAAGCCTGGCAGAAAATTCAGGTAACCTGGACCTGGCTCCTGCATGGCTCCTAAAACTCCCCTACCCTTTTCAGGGAAGCCTTGGCAGCACATTTGGCCACCTACCCCCAGGAAGACTGCAGGTGTGCCCTCTAACAATATGTAGATGACTTCCTACTTGCCAGTGAAATGGAAGAGGACTGCTGGAGAGGGATCCAGACTCTCCTACAACTTCTAACACAGACTGGGTACAAAATGTCTTGGAGAAAGGCCCAGATCTGTAAACAGCAGGTCAAGTACCTGGGGTTCAGCATCACACAAAGGCACTGGATGTTCAGACCCAAATGAAAGAAAGTGATCTGCACCATCCCTACCCCCACCACACAAAGAAAGCTTCATGAGTTCCTCAGGGCTGCAGCGTTCTGCTGCATCTGGATTCCCAGGTTTCTAGCCATGGCCAAAACCCTTCACGAAGTTCTGGCAGGACCAGAAAAAGAGCCTCTTGCCTGGGGAGAAGCTCAACAGGGGGTCTTTCAAAATATCAAAAGAAAACTCGGCCAAGCCCCTGCTTTGGGGCTCCCAGATATAACTCAAAACTTTAACCTATTCACGTATGAAAAGAACAAAGTATCATTGGGGTTCTCACACAAACAGCCCCTGGCAAAGACCTATTGCTTACCTCTCCAATCAGCTGGACTCCATCGCTGCAGGGTGGCCACCCTGCCTAAAAGCCTTAGAGCAGCTGTGCCCTTGTCAAAGAAGCCAAAAAATTAACTCTTGGACAGGCAATTCATGTTATGGTGCCACACACAGTCACTGTCCTAATGAACTCACATGGGCATCAGTGGATATCGAATCCTCAGCTCACATATTACCAAGGTTTACTTTGTGAAAACCCAAGAGTGACAATAGAAATGGTGTGCAGTCTGAACCCTGCCACCTTTTTGCCAGATGAGGAAGGCGTTCCTGAACATGACTGTGTCAAATTGACTGAAGAAGAGTATGCCAGTTGCCCTGACCTCCAAGGCAAACTGCTCCCTTTCCCAGATCAGACACTATTTACAGATGGTACCAGTGTTGTTAAAAACATGGAAAAGCTTGCTGGATATGCAGTCACCAAAACTGAACTTGTGGGGAAAGCAGTGTCTCTACCGCGGGGATGGTCTGAGCAACCAGCAGAACTCTGGGTGCTGGTCTGAGCCCTGCAGCTAGCCACTGGGCAAGCAGTAAACATTTACACTGACTCTAAGAATGCATTTCCTACTATTCATATCCATTGGGGAAATTTATAATGAAAGAGGTTTCCTAACCACAGGGGGAAAGGAAATAAAAAACAAAGAAGAAATCCTCCAACTGTTAGAAGCAATCTGGAAACCAGACAAAGTCACTGTCATCCACTGCCAGGGACATCAAAAAGGAATGGATATGCCTGCTCAAGGAAACAGGCTAGCCAACAAAGCAGCTCAGTAAGCAGTGAAGGAACCCATGGAATATGAGTCCTGGAATTAACACTACAGCTGTTCCTCTTAGGACAAGAAACTGATCAACTAAGCTATACCCAGGATGAACAGGAGTGGGCTAAAAGAGAATGGGGAAGCCAAATCCCCAAAGGAACTTGGCTCCTCCCAGATGACTGTATTTTTGTACCAAAAGGAACCACTCATGCCCTCATCCAGTGATACCACCAACTCACCAACCTAGGGAAAACTGTGCTAGAAGTCTTGCTTGGAAGATATTACTACATAGCCCAGCTAACTTCTCTCTGTGCCACCATCAGCAGCCAGTGCCAAGTTTGTGCCAAAAAAACACACAAAAACCCTTGTATGGCCCCTGTACTCTGGCAGGTGTCCAGCACATGGGAATAGCCTCCTTTGAAGATATCACAGCAGACTTCACAGAATTGAAACCAAGTCGAGGTTACAAATATCTGTTGGTGATGATATGTACCTTTTCAGGTTGGGTCAAAGCTCTCCCCACTTGCACTGAAAAGGCAAGAGAATTGACTAAGGCTTTACTTACAGAAATCATTCCATGACATGGGCTGCCACTGTCAATTAGAAGTGACAATGGCCTGGCCTTTGTGGCTGCCATAGTCCAAGAGCTAGGAAAAATGTTATGAATTATGTGGAAACCCCATACCATTTACAGACCCCAGAGCTCAGGGAAAGTTGAACGCATGAAAGAGCCAATACCCATCCCCTAAATATATGGCAGCTGCAAATTAGTCAAAGCTGGGGCAAACAATCCATGCTGAATGCTTCAGTCCCATTCTCAGCGGGTGCAACTTCAGCCTCTGTAATATTTGATGCTTACAGGGTAATAGAAGATCATGCTCCTTACACCTTGCTGGTTGCCCCATACCCCCATGCCCCCATACCTGCCCCCATGAGAGTGTGTAGTGGTCACAACTATGGGAGTTATGACAAATACCTCTGCCAAGACCCCCAAAAGTGTGGAGGATTCTGCCACTCTTGGAGCTTGCTGGTAGGTGCCACTGCTCCCTGGAAGGGGGTCCCACTGACTTCTCCATATCGCCTACAGAAAATCCCCAGTCCAGCAGGATGTGGCATAGAAACTTGTGACCCCATAAAACTCACCTTATTAAACATAACCACCATATCAGAAAATACCTTTTTTAATGGCCCAAACAGGACTCAAACTAGGAATCAGAATATACAACCCATCGGGGCCAGACCCAGGGGACTTCATACTGGTCCAACTGTTCCCAGTAACCCAACCTTCAGAGAAAACCATGATGAAAAATATAAGTAAAGCTGTCCAGATGATAAAAGCCAAAGTTAGAACAGCCCCCCACAATGTTATTTGGAACCAGGTTCAAATTTTCCACGAACTCCTAAATGGATCTCGACCTGGCATAGCTGCCTCCTGCTGGCTATGCAGTTCCTCAAGTTTAACCATCTTCCCTGTACCTGTCCCATGGAAAATAACCCCCCTAACCCATGACAGCTCTGTGGCAGGAACCAGGCTCCCCACAATCTGCATAACCAAACCCCCAGGAAAACTGGCTAACTGTAAAAACTTAACTACCCGGTCTCCTTCAACCATCTTCCCTCTTGGAAGGGCCAACTGTGACACAACCTGCCCACTCAATGAGCCTGACGAATGCACCACAAACTCCACCATCTGGGTCTGTTGCACCAATGCCTACCTGTGTCTACTCCAGGATGGCCAGGGCATCTGTTACCTGGCTTGGCCAGTACCATCATTCTCAGTGTATGGAGATGAATTGCCTGAAGCACACTCCTGAGCCAAATGAACAATACAGGCAATTCTGATACTCTTATGATTAGGAGGAGTCAGGAGTGCAGCAGTAGTGGGAGCCTCACTCGCAGTTCATCAGGAGGGCTTTCAAACACTAGCATGGGAAACATCAAATGATCTTCAAGAAATATTGGGGCTCTCAAGAGGCTGCAAGACCAGATAGACTTGTTGGTGGAAGTGGTTTTAAAAAACAGGTGAGGATTGGACTT
This sequence comes from Cabassous unicinctus, assembly GCA_029593785.1. Taxonomy (NCBI): domain Eukaryota; kingdom Metazoa; phylum Chordata; class Mammalia; order Cingulata; family Chlamyphoridae; genus Cabassous; species Cabassous unicinctus. Next base: position 511 of record JAQZBX010023489.1, on the reverse strand, counting down.
GCTCACCACAAGTTCAGGGGGGATCTGTCAGGCCCTGGGGGAAGAATGCTGTTTCTATGCAAACTCCTCAGGAATACTTAGGGACAAAGTGGCCCTACTGAAAGAATGAGCCAAAGACCACTTAAACCATGTATACCAGGCATCTACCAATGTGAACTACTTCCAGTATCTCCTCTCCTGGATTTTGCCATTTATGCCAGTAATAGCTTCAGTCTTTTTCCTCTTAACTTTTGTGCCATGCATTCTACATTACCTAACACAATACAGCACTTCCTGCTTAAATGCCTTAAAACACCAAGTAATGCCTCATGTTAAATATCAGCCCTTGGGGACTATAGAAAAATCCCCATGTTAGCAGATGATTCCCCATAAAAAATTATAAGGGCATCAAAAGGGGGTAATGATAAGGGAAGTGCCGGGACCCTAATTCCTCCCCCAGCAGAAACCTGCAGCCTTAGGAAAATAAACTCCCCTTGGTCCCTGGTCCCTTTCTCCCCTCCTCCCACCCCCC
>JAQZBX010023488.1:0-30794 GCA_029593785.1 Cabassous unicinctus | reverse complement strand
AGGTTCCCTGCTCAAATTTTTTCCCACTGAGAGGGTTTGCACTCACCAATGTCTTTCAGGATATCTAGGAAGGAGCAGTAGTGCTGCAACTCTCCACTTTTGGGTGTGTGTAGAACCATCTGTAAACAAGCCCGAGTTTTCTCTTTCTTAGTCAACTGATTATAAGGAACTCCCCAAGAAGCCATAGCTGTGGGCTGGTAAAGAGAGCTAATGTGGCAGGTGTGGGGACCATGGGCACTTAAGCCACTTCCTGATGTAACTTACGTGTGCCGCCAAGGCCCACTCGAGCTCTATCTAGTATATAAAAGTTCCATTTTATGATAGATTTCTGCTGTGCATGCCTAACTTTTTGGTTAGGCCCATCAGACAACACCCAACTCATGATAGGCAACTCAAGTCTCATGGTAAATTGGTGGCCCATGGTTAAGCATTCAGTCTCTACTAAGGCCCAGTAGCAGGCCAAAAGCTGTTTCTCAAAAGGAGAGTAATCTGCAGATGATTGCCAGGCTTTGCTCCAAAATCCTAAGTCTATTGTGACTCTATAGAGGCCTGACAAAGATCCTAGACATCATTTCTATTTGCCACTGACACTTCCAGCACCATTGGCTCTCCTGGATCATATAACCCATGAGGCAGAGCAGCTCGCACAGCAGCCTGAACCTGTCACAGAGCCTCCTCCTGTTCTGATCCTCACTCAAAACTAGCAGCTTTTTTGGTCACTTTGGTAAATGGGCTTGAGTAACACAACCAAATTAAGAATGGGTTGTCTCCAAAATCTAAAGAGACCAACTATGTATTGTGCCTCTTTTTGGTTGTAGTTGGCAGAGTGGCCATATTTGAGCAATAAGGAGACTTTCAGGAAATAACTCTTAAGCAATATATAATACTAGGCTAAGTTTCAATTTCACAAGAAAAGTTTCGTAAGTACAACTATCAATATCAAGGCCCTGGAGTAATGGTCTATCTTTCTTTGCTAGGCACTGCCCATGCACTCAGGGGATTCTTGCCACTCTACTAAAAAATGTAGCAGGACTTACCAGAATGGGAATTCAATATTTTTTTGGTTATTGTGTGGCTTTCCACCCACTGAGACATTGCCCCATGACCATATTGATATGCCATAAGAGACATGCCTCAGGTGCACCCCTCCCCACACATCCCCTCCATCACTGACACCGCACACCAGTGATCCCCCTCTGCCACATTTGTGACCATTCTGTGATTGCTTTTCATTGTGTATTCTGCTGGGTAGGAACAGTTCTAGTGGCTTCTACTTGGCCTTTCCTATCATAATAGCCCTTACTCTACAAGTTGGGGACCTAATGTGGGGATTCTTCTAGTTGCTGAGTACGTCTATTCCAATTATGCATTCTGGAACTGGGGAAATAACCACAGAAAGGGTCTGCGGCCCACTGTTCCCACTTTGAAATGGATCTGAATTACAACTACAGTGATCACCTAACATCCATAAACCCCTAAACTGGTGGGCCACAGTGATATTCTGGGTCTCCTGGAATTAATTTCACTTCTGAGCCAGTGTCTAATAATTCCTGAAGTGTCTGATCATTTCCTTTTCCTTAATGCACAGTTACTTTGGTAAAATTGCGTAAGTCTTTATGGGGAATGTTGGGAAAACATTAACAGTATAAATTTTTGGCAGTTTAATGGGTTCTTCCCCAAAGAGACCTGGCCTTGGGTCTGTAAACTGTCCCATGTCTGGAAATTGATTAAGGGGCCATGATTCTCTGGAATTTAATACACACTTACATCTATAATTTATTAATTCAAAAAGATACCAACTTAGCTTCAATAGCATACATGTTTTCTGCTCCCTTTTCCCACTGTATCCCTGATTTATATTGTTTTTTTGTCCGACTTTACTTCTTTATACTTCATGTCCATTATCCAGAAATATGCCCTTTGCTTGTTTAATTGTATTCTGACTCTTACAGGAATTAAAGAGTAGAATTATATATTGGTTTTGCATTTGCCTATTTAGTTCCCCTTACTTAAAGTCTTCATTTCTTCACACTATTCCAAGCCACTCTCTCCTGTCTTTTACTTTCACCTGAAGAAATCTCTCTGGTTATTCTGATAGGGCAAGTCTTTTGTTGATGAACTCCCTCAGTTTCATCTGTGAATATGTTAAAGTCTATCCCATTTTGGAAGGACAGTTTTGAGATATCAGAATTCAGTATTATTGAAGATCCTTCATATGTGACAAATCACTTTTCTCTTTCAGAATTATCTCTTTATCTTTGTCATTTGACATTCTGACTAATATGTGTCTCAGAGTTGTTCTATTAAAAAGATTTATTTGGTTTAGAGTAAGTTGTGCTTCTCAAACATGTATATTTATATTTTTCATAAGAGTTAGGAAATTTTCAGCCATTAATTCCTCAAATTTTCTTTCTGCCTTCCCTTCTCTTCTCCTCCTGGGGCATGTATGACAAGTATGTTTGAGTGTTTGATGTTGTCACTCATCATTTTTTTTTTTTCTCTATTCTTTCCCTTTCTGTTTTTCTGTCTGTGTGATTTGAATTGTGCTGTCTTCTAGTTCACTGATTCTTTCTTCTGTCTGATCAAATATGGTTGTGTATGCTTCTAGTATGTTTTTAATATCCATTGTTGTAACTTTCTCCCTTATAATTTTGGTTATGTTTCTTTTTATACTTTCAAATTCTTCTTTATGCTCACAAATTTCCTTCTTCCTATCTTTAGGTCTATGTTCATATTTTACTTCATCTCCTTGAATTGATTTAGATTTGTTTGAAATTCTTTTATTAGTTGTTCCAAATTATGTATCTCCTATGAAGATTTAATTCATTCCCTTAAATGAGTTGTATCTCTCTCTTTCTTAGTATGGCTTGTAAATTTTTGCTGATATCTGGACATCTCATATTCTTGATGAGGTAACTCTAAAGCTCTGTTTCTTCCTCTTGTCTAGTGTTTGATTTGTGATTGGTTTTGTGTTAAGGCTTTTTTTTTTTTTTTACAATTGGTCCAAATTAGTCTAGGCCTTTATAGTAGCTTGTTTTTAGCTGTTCAGTTTTTCTCAGCTCTTCTTCGTCTGATTCTGGCCCTGGATATGTGCTACAATTTTTATGATTGCAATTTTTGTGCAATTGTTTCTCCTCCAGGTAAATGTTTCTTTTACTCAGTTACTTCTCAGGGAATCTTCATCAGTTCTGTTTGTTTTTGTGCAGACTTTTCTCACCAGCTCCTATGATTTGTTTAAATTCTCTCCATCACTCAGTGTTCCTTTTTCCTTACAATTTTCTTTTCTGGCACCAGTCCTGACTTAACAACAGTTAAGTTTCTCCCGTCTTATGTTTTTCTTTGTTTTCTGCCTCCAATTTTTTTCTCATTATGGTTTCCCACCCCAAGAAGACAAATAAAATCAATACAGAAAGGTGGGTCAATCCAGAAAATTCCATTTTGCATTTAGGTTTTCTAGCAACACAATCTGGATTGAGTGCATTTACTTTTTGCCAGCAGTTCTACCATGGTCACTCTCCCAACTTTTTTCCCCTGGGAGTCCTTTTTTATGCTGCACAGCTCACTTACTTATGTTCCACCCTCTGCCTCTGAGGACTTGGGTCCTTGTGCCTGGTTATGCCTGGGGTTTTAACTTGTTGCCACCAGGCTCTAAAGTCTGTATCCATGGCTGTAGGGACCTAGGCTATGCTGCCTCTGTGTGACTCCCCAGCTCTGTGTAACTTCATGAGGGGAAGTGTATAGACTGGTGGGTCTGAGACATTAATTTCCTAACTGTTCCTGGAGATTATTTTTCTTTTCTTTGATTCAGCATGTATGGAGTCCTTCTCCAGTCTCTATCATCCTCCAGAGTTTTTTGCAAGTTTTTTGCTGATTCTCAGGGGAGATTTTTCCATGGGCTCTCTTAAATCACCATGTTGATGATGTCACTCCAAGAAAGTGGTTTCTTGAGATGGAATCTACTCCTGGGGAAGAGACTTTGAATATTGTTGAAATCAAAACAAACGTTTTAGAATGTTACATAAACTTAGTTGATAAAGCAGCTGCAGGGTTTGGGAGATTGACTCCAATTTTGAAAGAAGTTCTACTACAGATAAAATGTTATAAAACAACATCACATTCTACAGAGAAACTGTTCATGAAAGGAAGAGTCAATTGATACAGTAATCTTCTTTGTTGTCTTATTTAAAGAAATTGTCACAGCCATTCCAATCTCCAGCTACCACCTCTCTGATCAGTCAGCAATCATCAGCATCAAACTAAGGCCTTCCATCAGCAAAAAAAATTATGACTCATTGAAGGCTCATGTGATGGTTAGCATTTTTTTTTAGAAATAAAGTATTTTTAAATGAAGTATGTACATTGTTGTTTTTAGATAAAATGCTATTGCATATTTAATAGTCTACAATATAGTAGAAACATAACTTTCATATGCATTGGTAAACCAGAAAATTAATGTGACCCACTTCATTGAAGTTGTCTGGAACCAAATCCATAATATATCTGAGGTATACCTGTTGTTATTTGAGAGGTACTATATTTACCATAAAAAATGCAAAAATTTTTTCTTCTCTGTCTTTTTTTTTTTTCTTTGCCATTTTATTAAAAATCATGTGTTGGGGGAGAGGTATTATAATTTACCAAAGGAAAAACATGTTTTCCTATTAAAACATGGTACAAGAAATAGTTAGAGGTAATGACTATGTCCATGAAACCCCTAATCTATTTTATACAGTAATCAATTAATTGACCAATTTGCAGTCACACTAGCATACAAAGATGGAAGTTAAGAAATGATAAGGAGAATTACCTAATACTTAGTTTGTCATTTTAACAATGAGCAAGACCAGAGAGTGATAATGCTTAGTTTTGTTAGTACAGTTAAGCAAACTGGATATATTGAATGATGATATTCAAATAGTATTAAAACATGATGTCAGTCTGGCTTATTTTGCCTCATATCTCTATTATGTATCCTGTCTTGTTCTTTTTCTCTTGAATGAAGATGTGGAAAGTATGCTTTTCAAATTACGTTATGATGCAAACTGAAATAAATAGCTATGAAAAAAAAATAGAGTGATGAATTTCTCATCATGAAGGAAGAAAACCTATAAATAACATGAGATTGGGATTCTTGTAGAATCCTATGTTTAGTTTTAAAGCAATAATGTTTTTAAAAGGATGAGGTCATCTTCCTTAAAAGCTGTTTATTGTGTGTGTTATATTTAAACACACACATACATATAAATTTATGCATACACAAACACACACAAACACACATACACATATATAGTCTAGAAAAAAAAATTGAAATAGATGAGTGTGTGAGTTAACCTGTCTTTCAAATGGAAAAGTTTGTGAGAATCAGGATGATATAGAAATGAATGCATTAATTAGAAGGGAACAGTGACTAACCAAAGAGAGTGGTCACCAGATAGTATAATGAAACTATTGCTGTGCTAAAATGTGAGCCTAGAGTAGCCAGATCTTCTAAGTATCAACACAAGATAAAATCTTTTTTTTATGCAATACAACTGAGTATTAATTGTTAGCACACACATTCATTTAAATATTGCATGTGGAGTGTCTATAACAGTATCATTGAATTAAAAGTTTGAAAGTTGTGTGTGCTTTTAAAGAATAGAATGCAGTCTCCTCTGTAATTACAAAATGCTTAGGATTCTCTAAAGCAATATAAAAAAGAATAGTTTTTTTTTTTTTTTGTAAACATGTTCTAAAGCAGAATTCATTAGGCCTGAGTTTAGTATAGCATGTATTAACTGCATTTGTGTCATTAAAAAGGTTTCATTACTGATTTTCTTTTTTCAGAAAGGAGAAAAATAAGAGTAATAATAGAGGTATATCAAATAATGAAGCTTAGGAAAAAGCCTTCTTTTTGTTTTTGCTTATAATTTGCCAAAATCACCAAATAAGAGGGCATTCAACAAATAGTACATGTTTAATTTGGTTAACATAAAATTAAATTTTATTAAATTTTATTCATTTTTAGTGTTTTAAGTGTATTGGATGATAAAACATAGCATCAATTTAAAATATATATGTAAAAATTTTAATAGTTAAGCTAAAGTATTAGAATATTTGAAAAGTAGTCATAGTAGATGGACACAGAAAATATAGAGACTGAAAATTATGATATTGACAAAAAAAAGTATGAGATAATATGATGTCTATTTAATTTCAATATTTTTCTTGAGATAAAACTCAAAGTTGATGACAAGGTACTATATTATCTGATTCTTGCTTATATATCCAGCCTAATGTCTTTCTAAACTAGCATTCTAAATATTATCTATAATTAATTAATTGCTGCTTTCTTAAAAAAAAAACAAAGAAAAAGTGCTAGCACATTCTTTCGTGCTAGTGAAACTTTGCTCAAAAGTTCTTCAGTTAGATCTTTCTGTGAAGAGTACATTATTGCTCATACATAGTTTCTGTCCTTCTGTTGGGGAAAATTATATTTCCTTTTCCATTGATTTCAGGTTTAGCCATGTGACATATTTTGACTTAAGAAATGTGAGTAAATGACTATGGGAGTAAAAGCAGAGTATATCATTTCTGGGTTCTCTTTTTACTGTATCTGTAATTATGATATTGGGGATTGAATCACATACCCCTCAAAAGACATGTTCAACTCTTAATCAACATTCCTGTGTGGATGAACCCATATGTAAGTAAAATCTTTGAAAATGCTATTGGTGGACCTTAATCCAGCATGGCTGAAGTCTTTATAAGCAAAGGAAATTTGACACAGAAGTAGGGGCAGAAGTCAGCAGAAACCAGAGGAGCAGACACAAGGAAAAAGAGATTGTCATGTGATGGAGGATTGTCAGAATGCTACAGACTCCTGGATAAAATAAGCCATGCCAATACCTTAATGTTGGACTTCTAGTTTTCAAAACCATGAGGCAATAAATTCGTCTTGTATAAGTTAACCAATGTGTGATATTCAATATAGCATACCTGGAAAACTAAGACAGTGGAAATGTACATCAAGAAGGAGTTTCCATTTGCTTTGGCCTCTAAGTGACAATGATGAGCATAGCCCCTTAGGAAAACCTCTGTGGACATACAGTGTAAGCAAGAAATAAATCTCAATGTTTTAAACCATTGAAATTTTGAATTATTTATTCATTTGTTATTTATCACAGCAATACACAGATTATCCAGATCTCACCAAGCCCACCATATTTCTGACTAATTTTCTAATTAAATTCTGCTCATTTTTCAAGTTTATTTTTGTATATCATATCTTCAAGGAAGCCTTCCAGGATTCCCCCAAAACACAGTTAGTTGCCCAGCCTATGTTCTCCCAATACACCCTATATTTATTCTGTAAGTTTTGTTTATGATTAGCTCCACAGTGTCTGAGAGAGAACCTGGTAATACATGGACTATACTCAATGAATATTTGTAGAGTGTATTACTGATGAAAATTTAAATAAAAGGATAAAAACTGAATATTTTCTATAACCAAATATTCCATGGTCCCAAGTCTGTATAATAGGCTATGAAATAGGAAAAGAAATAATGATATATGGGACAATAACAGAGGAGCATCATCTATGGTTATCCAACATTCTATTATCCTTTCCTTCCCAGGAATTTGCCACCTAGATAATAGCAATAAATTTATAAAGCTATGAACTAATTCGTTAAATCTTCCTTTATTGATTCTCAGAAATAAAGAATACAACTCCAAATTTTTGCTTTTCTTTCAGTATTTGTTGCATGGTTCATAGGAGGAAGAAGAAGAAGTGGAAAACTTTTGTGCTATGGGCATTGGATATCAGGAAGACAGGATGTACACACTGCAGAGGAACATATATGTGACATTCTCTGTGAGTACATGCAACCTCACTGCAGACTGTACTTCTGGATTTCCTTTTCCTCTTCAAAATGTGCAAATGAACAAATGATTTATAGTCATATAAATCTGCTTTCATAACTGATCTCTTTATAACAAGCTGTGGTAAGGAAGGAGACTTGTTAGTAACTCTTAGGTTATTAATATTGGGGGCATTAATGGTGGAACACAACAATAAAGACAGAGAATAATTAAGGGATTTTTTTAAATTGAGGTGGTGTGGGGAATGCTGTCAGTTAGGGAGATACAGGAAACCATAAGGAAGATTAATACTTGTCATACTTAGAATTGTATTTGTCTGTCAAAAACAATTCAAAATTAGCCCATGGATGATCAAACTACCCAAGAACAGAGTACCTCACGTATACTTCTTTCTCCAGTTATTAATGTTGCACTATCACCTGAGAGACCAAATAGAGAATTGAATGCAAGCAAAAATAAATTTTAATGAAATTGTGATTTATATTTCAGTATAATCCTAGCAGAATATCCCTGAATGTATCCATAGTTGTTGGTTTTTTTTTTTTAATTAGAAATAAGGCATAAGTAATAAAAGACAAAATCAAATTAATAAAAACAAACCAAGGTTTAACTCTTTGGAGTGAAAATTAAACAACAGTTTGGATTTAAATATATAGGGAAACTTTCAGGCAGCTTGTGTCTTGTTTTGACTGGAGAAGAGGAAAGTTACCACCTATTAATTTTGTCTCCTCCCCAAATCAGTGTTTTGAGTTTTGAACTTTTTTCAAGGAATATAAATAGTTTTTCTGACTGTCTAAATAAGTAAAATTCTTGTGGTCTCTGTCATATGATTTACAGGTTGTTGGCTTGAGACATAAGGGCAGTAAGTCAATAATCTCTTTTAAAAATCCTTCTGAGACTGGGAATCATCTAACACAAAGCATGCAACCACAATCAACCCACTACTTAGAAGCAATGATCCTTTCCCTTGCCAGAGCTGCCATGTGGGATAATTTCCCTAGAGAGTCTGATGGTTTGCCATCTGCACTCACTAGAAGATAAGGAATAAAATACTTTAAGCCTAAGAGAAATGGCTGAATTATAATGTTTTAATTGTTTTGTTTCAGCATAAGGGAAAAGGTGAGACAGATGCCTGTGCTGGTTGGAGGCTAAGAAGAAATGGAATGAATCATCTATTAAAAAACAGGTTAGGCTCTGTAAGTACAATTTCATCTTCACCAACATAAGCTTTCTTTTCAAGGTTGTTAATGTTTACTTATTATTATTCTTACGTTTCACTTATTTGGCTACTTCATCCACTAAATGTAGATAAAATGCAGTAATAACAGAAAAACAAATTAGCATGTCAAGGAAAAAATAAGAGAACTCTGAGCAATTGTCTATCTTGGATTCATATTGTAATTCATATGAAAAGTCCTTGCCACGAAATTTTTTAACTGTTACTTTAGTCACAGTTACAAAGATTTTTTATTTTCTTTAAGAATTTAAAAGAAACAAATCTTATGGGGGCATTGTTCTTCTCCTATTCACTACAATAACTTTAAGTACTTAAGGCATCACATCTCTACAATTGTAGATGCTCATCAAAACGAACTTGAATCATAAAGAAAAAAATTTTCATTTTGATATAGAATCTTTAAATCAAAATATTTTTTAATTGAAAATGCTTTGCTTAGATATATAAGTTCATGTTATAGGGATAATTTATAAAAGTGAATTTGGAGACAAACTTATGTATAACTAAATAGAATATTTTAGCCTACATATAACAATATATAATTGTTAAAGCTTGATTAAGGATTTTTTTGTCTTGCTAGCATCTCATAATCCATCTATTACGGTAACAAATCAGATATTTTTGAGGAAATTATTGAAAGCATACAACAATTTAAATATTTCTAAAAGAAGTTTTCCATATGCATAGAATCAATATTATCTTATGTTTTACACCCACCAACATATTTTCAATTTTATGTAATTTTAATAATAGTTATGTTTAAGAAAATTTTCCATTAGATATTCTGAACAAACACTATATGGAAACTAGAACAAGAATTTAAAAGTGACTCTAGATAAAAAAAAAATTAAAAATAATTTGAGAATGTTATAATGGATCTTTTTGGGTAGCCCAACAATCTTTAACATATAAAAGACAAAATCACAAAATATTTGAATTAAATCCCTTGCAAACTAGTTAATCAAACCCCATGATACATTAAAATATATTATTTTGTATTATAGCTGTATTAGTCTGCCAAAAGAGTTCTGATGCAAAGTACCAGAAATCTGTTGGCTTTTATAAAGGGTATTTATTTAAGGTAAAAACTTACAGTTACAAGGCCCTAAAGAGTCCAACTCAAGGCTGCTTTCTCACCAAAGTCAGTTGCCATATGTTGAAGCCAGATGGTTGCTGATCTCTCCCCTCTGGAATTCCTCTCTCTCACATGCAGGCTGGCAGAGGGCTTATCTCTCAGGGCTTCCTCTCTCCCCTGGCATAGGGCTTGTTTCTTTCAGGGTTTTCTATATCAGTCTCAGCTCTCTTCCCAAGGTAAGCTGTAAGCTTTCAGGCAAATGGTCCATCTATCCCTGGGGATTTAGCTGTTTGAGCCTTCTCTCTTCTCTCATATGGCAGGCTCAAAATGGCAAAGTTCTGTCCTCTTTCCATGTGTCTTCTTGAGCGAAGGGGTGAGGACTCAACCCGGGTCATGCGTTACTGATGTGGTAAAATCAAAGCCATCATCTTAACAATTAAGTATGTCTGGTTAAGATGTTTTAATCGAAGACATCTCCACTGAATCTAATGCATTCAAAGAGGATCACAGTCACAAGAATAGATTAGTTTACAAATATAATCTTTCTTTTTTTTTGGATTCACAAACATAATCTCAAACTGTCATAATAGCAGAGGTAAGATTGCCTAATTTCACTAACCTCAGATTGCCTGAGTACCTGTATTAAAATCCTCTCTCCTCCAGTTATTAACTCACAGTTGTCAAACTTTAGGGTGCATTAGTATTACCTAGGAAATTTGCTGAAAATTCAGGTTATTGAGTCTCACAACACTAAAGTCCGGCACAATAGGTCAGGGATGGACTCTAATAGATCAGCAATAATCACAGGGATTTAGATGCAGAGGTCAGTAATTCAAGAAAAGCTGTTCTACCTGTGTCATTTTGTGTAGCTTAAATAACCACACAGAGCCCAATATTTATATTTTATAAAATACAAATGAAATATAGACTACCTCAAGGATTGCTTTTAGCATGAAATGTGATAATACATTAAATAAATATAGCATAATGCCTAATACTTAGGAAGTACTTTATCCAAATTATCTGTTGCTGGGGGGCAGGTGGTGGTAGTAATTTTGATTGATTTGTGCTGCTGATAGTAATTGTTAGAGTAGAAGGAGAAGGAGAAAGGGAAAGAGCAGGAGGAAAGTGCGGAAAGAGAAGGGAGAAGGGAAAGGAAAGAACAAGAACAGGAAAAGGTGAAGGTAGAGGAGAAGAAGAAAATAAAAACATAAAGTTATTAATGGAAGTAGATCTAGTCACTTATTTGGAATATGCTTAGGAATAGTATACCATCTCTGGATTTCAACTCACCTTTGTTATTAACAAATATATTCACAGAGAATCATTACCTGTTTTCTCAGTGAAAAGAAGATTAAACTTTAGAAATTATGATGCAATGTAATGGCAATGATAAAAACAGGTACAGTGATGATAAGAAATCTCACATTCTCACAGAAGGAGCAGAAATAAGAAGAAGTGGTAGTGTTTAAATGAATAAATGCCCATATACTCTAAAATAAAACCATAGAGAAGACTTTATTGCATTTATTACTCATAAAAATGACTGCCCTGAGTTATCTAGAAACACGTCTATATAAAGACAAGGAAGTGTATAATATTTATTATAAAGATAATCATTCCAAGTAGTTATTCTTAAAAGTATTTGCTATTAATTTTAGCCAGTTTATAAAAATCTAGCATATGTAAAATATACACTTTTGGAAGATTTTTAATAATGAAGAAATAATTTTCTTTACATGTGCTTTCTAGTTTTAGATCTTTCAATTGAAACTTAATTTGAACTTTTGTAATTTCCTATCCATCATCACCCTTGAGGATGTCTTTTGAATTTTTGCTAGTCCCATAATATTTAGATAAGTTGTAAAGATCCCCACCTCCAGCCCATCTTCAGTACTTAGGTCTTCTTAAGGGACCATGAGAAATCAGTTCACTTGATCCCAACAAAGGTTCTCCTTTCATAACTTCTTACCTAAAATAGGACTTCCTCAGAAACACAATGAGTGTAGGGAGCTGTAAATTATTTTGAGATGGCCTTTTTAAATTTTCCCTTTCTATTTAGAGAATGATCAACATTCATGTGAAAGGTGTTGGAAGAACTTGTATCTCCAGGACAAAGCTAACTTTTTGCTGGAGCAAGGAGGTAGAGGAAATATTAAAGAGTATACTGAGAGAAAAACAAAACAAAACAAAACAAAACAAAACAAAACAGTGTGTTTGCCCTATTGCAAAAATTCTGATTAGCCTAATGATATAATTTTGGAGAAAAGTAGGTGCATGAATTAGTACAGGGGAAGCACTGATAAATACACAGTCTACTTTGGTCAATCCTTTGATATTTCTAACTCAATTTCATCTTTTTCTTTCACTCTCCGTCCCCACATGCCAAAATTCCAATGTGAAATTAATCCAATATTTATTATTTAAATGCCTGTATAAGCACTTCTGGAGAAAGTCACATGTGGTAGATTGAATTATGCACCCCATTTAGACATGTTCTTAATCTGAATCCACATTCATTTGGGTGTGAACCCCTTGTAGATAGGATCTCTTCAATATGCTATTTTAAATTGTGGCAAAACCGACTGAAGTTGGATCTCAATCTTTATTACTGCAGTCTTTTATAAGCAGGAGACCTTTAGGCATAGTCAGAGAAAGCTACTAGGAAGAGCTGGAATCTGGAAGTCAACAGAACCCTGAAAAGAGAGGAGAGGATATGCTCAGATGACCACAGGCAGGTACACAAGCAAAGAAAACCTAATGATTCCCAGTAGCTGCCACCAGAATGTTACAGACAGAAGAAAGCATCACCTTGCTGATGTCTCGATTTTGGACTTGGCCTAGCCTCATAACTCTGAGCCAATAAATTCCTGAGTGATATTGTCATAGCGGCCTGGTAAACTAAGACATCACATAACTGTATAATATTGACACTGCATAGGAATAACTATATAAACGTATTTTGTCAGGATTCTTGGTAGACATTGACCCAAAGCATAAAAATAAACTTGAGCAGGGGAAAATAGTTAGAGTTTTCTAAATCAAAGGTCAAGGTAAAAGAATCAGAGAAGGTCCAGCAAAATTCAGAATTTTTCTCTCAATGCCTTGTTCATTAATTCAGGTGGGGGCATGGTCACTGCCAGAGCTGGTGCAAATAATTTAAGTTGCCTGATCAAAGAAGTGAAGGAGACTCTCAATTAGAGGCATCCTAAAATTCTCAGGACTGGGTAAAGAATAATGGACCAAAGTAGACATACTATTGTTCTACTATAGACTTATTGTTATTCTAACAATGGAAGAACTCTTATCATTGATGTGGAGGCAGTGACCCTTGGAGGTTCTGAGGGAAGGAAGAGGTAAAAATATGTGTACTATGGGAGCATTTTCGTGACATTGGAATTGTCCTACATGACACTGCAATGATGGATACAGGCCATTACATAGCTTGTCATAACTTAAAAATTGTGCACGACAGAGTGTAAACTGTAATATAAATTATAGTCCATGGTTAAAGTCAATGCTTCAATATGTGTGTATCAATTATAACAATAGTACCACACTAATGAAGAATGTTGTTAATGTAGGAAAGTGAGTGGTAGTGGGGCATATGGGAATCTCCTATATTTTTTATGTAGCATTTATATAACCTAAAGCTTCTTAAATAAATACATAAATAATTAAATGAAGGGGAATTCCATCTCCCAGATAAACAAAACAAAACAAAACGTGCAAAAATCACCTCCAAAGAGAATCTCAGGGAAGAAATCTGATTGCCTTAATTTGCTTCACATAGCCATTCATACAGTGTTTCCATAACTCTTTATTATTATTATAATGAGTAAAACCTTTAACCTTTCCAAAACTGTACTGTACTCACCTATTCATTTCACAGCAAACCCAACCAGGAAGTGAAAAGTTGTGTGCTACCGCATCAGTGACGTCTAACACAGTGTCTGGCATTCAGTACTTACGTAGTGTATGAATGGGTCAAGAATTTTGAAACTTTCTGCAGTATGATTCTGATATATTTGTATTTGTGTTGATGCCTTTTACTTCATGAATACCTGTATTCTCAAAACTGACTAGCTGTGTTTTGACTTCTATTCTTCTCCTCCTAGACACTATTTAACAATTTTTTTAAATGCCTAAACTACAATAGCCTTGTCTAAAACCTCATCATCCATTTAAATTCTTCTGCGGACTAATCATATTAACAGAAATAACTGCTTATGGGTCTAAGGAAACAGGTATTAAAAGGTTTTATGCATATGGAATAAAATAACAAGCATAAATCTAAATTGGGAGCACAACATAGTTTGACCTATGCTTTTTTTAAGTTCTCCAAAGCCAGATGAGATCAAGATATCCTAGTCGACACTTCTTTTCTATTTCCCATTAGTTATTCTTACCAAGAACCTAAGAGGAAATTGGCATATTGGAGAAATACAAGTATATAATAAGACTGTGTAACTTGACATTTGAAATTATGCTTCATCTTTGATTTCTTATCAGAGAATGAAAACCGGTCTTTGAGACAAGAATCTCTAATAACTTTAAAAAAGAATAAATGAATTATAAAATGTAAAGAAAATAGTATTAGTTTTTAAAGTATAAGAATGAATTATAAATCCATCCAAGGAAAGGAGAAAAAATAAGTTTGTACTTAGGAAAATAAACTAATAATTTTTTGAGAGTTTTCAATTATAACCATGACTAATTTGCATCCATGCATTTAAAACAAAACAAAACAAAAAACCTATGTGCTGTGTGCATTGCACACAAATCCAGATATGCTTTTATTATAAATACCTGTGTTTATTATATAGCTATTTATAAAGTAAGTTTGTATTAAACATAACATCAAAAATAATGAGTACATTAACAGAAGCAAAAATATGTGCTCAAATGTAAGCTACCAAAAAATATTTGTGTATCTGAAAAATAATAATGCTGTCCTACATCTAAACTTACTCTCCAAATTATTTTTAAATATTTTTATCCAAAGTTAAAAATAAAACATTTATAGGAAATATGATAACCATTAAAACATCCTTTTTGTATTTTTTATAGTGAAGTATGAGTTGTAATTCCCCTTTTGCCACAGTAGTGTATTAAACTAATCCATAACCATAGGGTCACTCTGTTGTAATTATCACTGTTTATTGATTGGTTATTAAAATAACTGATTTATCAAGTCAAGATAGTCAGTGAGTCAGGCAACTATGAAATGTAACAGCTAAAAGGTTTCAGCTTTAACACAGAGGCATTGATTTTATTGAGAATTTAGTAAAACCCTCCTGAATGTATTTAACAGCAACCTATCTTTTTTTTTTTATCCCAAACTTAAAGATTTAAGTTGTTCAAAGTTTCCCTAATAGTTCAGAAAAGTTATTGGTCATCTGACAATCTTTGTGACTTTGCAGAGTTGGATTAATCTCTCTGCTTTGAATTCGTGAGTTAGCAATGAGTTTGATCCCTTCTAATTAATGATCTGTGGCAGATACAAAGGTGAGCAATCAAATCTCCAGTGAGGGATCCTAAAGGGAGCTTATCTTGTCATTCATTCACTGTCTAGTCAAAAATAGATTTCAGTCAATGATCAAATAACACTGACAAGTTTAATTTGGGCTGTTATAAGGTTTCCATGAATGAAACAATTACTCAATTCTGAATTATAATTGAAGTAGCATATTTTCACTTAAAAATGTAAGGAGTTTGAATAAGTCTGTATTTATATATAAATATAAATGTATATAAAACTATACTATTAAAATTTTAAATTTGAATTGCAGGTGTTAAAAATGATGTGGGAAGATACTTAAAATCCACAAAACACCCATACCCAGTTTTTTTTTTTCTTTCTTTCTTTCTTTCTTACTGTCATGTATTGCTTACCATGAGCCATGATTCTTAACATTTGTGCCCTGGGTTGGTGAACTGCCATTAGGTTGAAGACAAGTGGTCAGAATAAGGAAAAATGTAGGAGATAAAATCAGTAGAAATGAATATTGGATTTTCTGTGTGATAAGAAGAAGAAGATATCAAGGTATCTCATAAATTTAGTTTTGACGCAAGTCTATAGCTGGCAGTGGTTTTTTGTAGGATATTGACCATGGAAATAAAATCAAATGTGAAAGCAGCTCATGAGCTCATAAGTGGATATGTTCAGTTGCCAATGAGACAGTCAAGTGAAAAAAATGAGCAGGTAAAATTTAGCATTCTCAAGTTCCTGTACTGAAACTTCTAGGTTTGGATTTTTAGCATATCTTCCTATAGATTTGGGTTCATACAAATGCATAAAAATTCATTGTTCATATCTCAAGGTAGGAGGGAAAGAGAGTGGTAACAACATTTTTTTGTATCCATATTGCCATTAATTATATCATTTTATGAGATTGAACATAACCTTTCATCATAATTTTTCATTTGAAGAAACACATAAAATCTCCAGATCTATAGCACAACTAATATTCTGTCTAGGATGTCAGCAATTAGCAAATAGTATATATGACAAATAACTTGGGTTCTACTGCTTTCAATATTTAACTGCTCAATTATCAAGTGTAGGTAAGAAAGTATCCACTTTTTTAAAGAAGGAAAATCTGTACAAGAGAAATGTACAATATTAATGTTAATATAACTCTATAGAATTTAATATAATTCCAGATTTTCACTCTCACCTCCATATTACTACTGCTTTTTACAGCTAAAGTAAACTAACTCACTGTTTCTCAAATCATAACACCTAACATATATATTTTTAAAAAGCATTCGAAAGAAACAAAACATAAAGGATCACCCAGAGAGAACATTTTTTTCCCTAAACTTGAAGCATTTATTTAGATATTTTACCAAATCAAAGCACTTTCAAAACTTTTAGAACACAATCAATGTTACATATCACATGGACCATTAAATATTCTTTCAGCAAGGTCTGGTTAAGTGCTAATTAATTGCTCTGATGATTTCCTTTCCTTTTCTTGAGTGCTGATCTTTTTCTTCAAAGTAACATCACCTGAATATCAAAGTTAATATTCTTGCTAGTCCAGAACCATTTTTATCTGAGTTTGAAAGGAAATTTAGATCAAAAGTAGGTGTTATTAGATTATAACAGGAATCAAATTCTAAACTCACCCTGAAAAACTATTTGTAACTTTCTAAAAATACTAATGTATTGATTCAACTGAAAATAACTTTTAAAGCCATTTTATTTATAGCCCTAGTGTATACCTTTGACACAATTTTAAAAACATACACTCCTCCTTTTTTCTATTAGAATAGCATTGCAAAATATATTTAGCATTAATTCACCCATTTGTTTGCCAGATATTTACAAAGAGCCCACCTAGTTTTAAGGTCTCTGTCAATTACCAGGAAATGACAGTAAGAAAGAAGTACATTTTCCCTGTGCTGAAAGAGCTTATTTTCCATGGAAGGATGCAGCAAATTAGATAAAGTAAAAATAGAAGAAGAGAAAAGAGGAAAAATAGATTGATACATGCTGATTAGAGAAGTATTAAATGCTATAGGAGGGAAGCAGATGTGGCTCAAGCAGTTGGCCACCTGCCTACCACATGGGAGGTCCTGGGTTCAATTCCCGGTGCCTTCTGAAGAAGACAAGCAAGAGAGAGAGCTGACGGTGAGTGTACTCAACAAGATGATTCAACAAAAGACACAACAAGGAAACACCAAGAGAAATACAACAAGCGGGGAGCAGTGGTGGCTGAAGCCATTGGATGCCTCCCTCCCATATGAGAGGACCTGGGTACAGTTCCTGTGCCTCCTAAAAAGAAGACAAGTACACAACAAATGGACACAGAGAGCAGGCAATGGGCACAAACAACATGGGGTCGGGGGGAGAAAGAAATAAAAAACATTAAAAAAAAATAGATGCTATGGGAGTTCAAAAAATGTGCACCTAATAGAGTGCCAGGCCAACAAGGATCAAGGGAGGGTAGGAAAAATGATAACTTCTAAATATTTGGGGCATAGTAGTCTAGTTATGTGTCACATCTGTAAGTTGCTTCCTTTATTTTTTCTCCACAGTTTTATATATTTCACTGATTATTAAATTATGACTTTGTATCAGACATTTTAGGTATACCAATTATATCCTTGTAATCTTACCACTTTGTTGCATGCTAAGCTGATCTCCAATTGCTTGCACTTTCAGTTCTTTCTCTGAGGAGTTTCTCTGGATTTTGAAATGTTCTTTTTTCACCATTGCAGTATGTTGGAAGAACCTGGGAGTTAGCATCCCTCCCTGGGAGAGGAGTTCACAAACAATGATAAACGGAAGTCTTTGTATCCTCAGTCGCCTTACCATCTCAGGTGAGATAACTTTGAGTAAGATGTTCTACACTAGATACCAGTTCCCCAACAAGATCCAGTAACCTACAGTAGCAACTGGCTTTATAGTGAGCACTTTACTGTTGTCTTCCATTCCTTATCTAAATTCCACATCCTCTTACAGGTATTTCCTTGGATTCCTTCCCAAATAAACTATTTGCACAGTATTACTTGTCTAAGGGTATGCTTCTGGGTAAACCCCAAATGAAACAGACTTTACACTGGTCACTCATGTTTTCACCAATGTAACCGTTTCCAAAATGGTCTTTGGTGCTGCTAATTGGTTAATTTGTTCAAACTTCTCATAAATTACTCATGTATTATCTGTTTTGAAATTAAATATTAGTCCTTACCACTTTGTACAGATGTGTGTATATGTAATTTAACAATGTAATAGGGGTATAGCAGTTTGGTATTGTTTATGAATTCCAAAAATAGATATTGAATTATGTTTGTAAACTGGTCTGTTCCTCCGGGTATATTAGATTTTAGTAACTTCAGAAGTTTCACTTTTACTTGATTAAATTATGATTAGGGCTTTGATTGGGCCATGTCAGTAAGACATTGAGTTCTCATCCCCTTGGTGAGCAGGGACTCACAGAAAAAATGACACAGCAGAGGAATTAGTGGTAGTTTTCATGCTGGAGCCCTGGGAAGTAAATACACAGAGAAACAGATAAGTGAGGAAAGAGAGAAGTCTCATTAGACATTGCAGATGCCCCAGGAAGAAAGACAAGCTGTTCACCTGATATTTACAGTTGGCCTTGTGGAGAGAGCAAGGCAGCTGAGCAGGGAAAGAAACGAGCCCTGGGAGAGAGACTTATCTTATCCTATAGCTGATATTGGAAGAAGCTGGGACCATGGAGCCTTAAGAAGAAGAGGAAGCCTGAACCCTTGCAGAGGTCGGTAGCCATCTTGCTCCAACACATGGCAACAAACTTTGGTGAGGGAAGTAACTTATGCTTTATGGCCTGGTAACTATAAGTTTCCACCCCAAATAAATACCCTTTGTAAAAGCCAACAGATTTCTGGTATTTTGCATCAGCACCTCTTTGGCTGACTAATACAAGGGGTATAAATCTTATAGGAAGGAAGACTGACATGACTTGTAGATTAATTCTTCTAGTAGTTAAAAAATAGTAACTGTATGTAAAAATGTATAAAATATTATATATGTATATATATAGCAAATTAGGTATATAAATAAGAATTAATTTATATCCTAGGAAAAGTGAAGACCTAAAACAATAGGTCAATGAAGGCAGGATTATATCTTTTCCTCTCACTACCCAGTTCCTAACACTTAACATGAGAGTGATACATCATGACAATTAATAAATATTTTATAAATGAAATTTTTAGGGTCAAATATTAAATCATCATTGAGATTGTTTCTAAACACAGGATATCATAGCAGGTTGTGTGACTATGCTACTGACAATTTTTGTTTCTTTTATTTTTTTTAATAAAATGTATTCTTTATCAATGTTAGTGAATATAAACTTTAGAAATATTAGGTGTCTCAAACAAGTAAAGCACCTACTTGAATACAGCACAGTGAGCTAATGTTGAATGATTATCATATTAAAGGGAATTATGGTTTATGTCATCTGTAGGACACCATGAGCTTAAAGAGAAGAGATGCAAGCAGAACCCATGCTGTTTCCTGTGGTGCAGAATTAGTTAGTGTACCAAAAAGGTTGCTGTTATTCATTTAAACAAAATGGGCATTTATGTACCTTCACTGTCAGACAAGATGTAGTTGAGAAATGCTTTTGTCGGTCATTATAAAGGGCAGGAGTGATGGGGGTGGGGGGTGAGGCAAGGAGAGAGGAAAAAGCTATTCATCTATTGATAGCCAACCCAAGAGAAAGGCTGTTTGCTCTCTAGCATAGTATCAAGCGACTTTTTAAATGACCCCAGCACTTTCTCCTCAAAGAAAATCTTTCTAGGTGGGCAATTCAAACACTTATTAACATCTCAATGGGGAAATAAAAAAAATAGTGCTTCCTCGCCATTTGCTGTTTTGTTAGCCTCAGCATAAAGGGAACTGGAGTTTCTGTCTTTCCAAATTAGGGTACCTTGTTTGGGAAATATAGCTAGCTATTCCTAGTAACATAATGAATAACTACTTCTTTGGCCCTTGCTTCCTAGCATGAACTAAACTTTAAATAGATCTTGAATGTCTTTCTTGTTTTTATTCATTATTATAAAGGGATATGCTATTGGAAATGATTTATTCATTTATCTTTTTGAGCAATAATGACAATAATTAACAATTAACATAGCCTAATTTTAGGCACTTACCTTATACCACAACTAGAGACTTATCAAATACTTTGAATTCATTACCATATTTTATCCTCACAGTTGCCCTATAAAGTCTATTATCACTATTCCCATTTTAAAGACAAGTGAACCTAAGTCTTAGATTCGTGAAGTAACTTTCCCCAAGACACACAATTAGGGAATATGGTTATTGCCCAATACTGATAAGAATAAGTAGGATAGCAAAACATCCTAATGATATCTGGGAGAAAATATTATTCCAAAAATAGATTTTTGATTCTTCTATAACATGTAAGAAACAAACCAGTGCTTGGGCAAAGTTTCATCACACCATACGTAAAAAGGAGTACTCTTCATTCACTTTGAGGCCATAAGAAATTTGAGCGACATTGTGGAATGAGTTGTTGGTATGAGAGTGCATCGCAGGAACACCGGTTCTTAGCACAAAGGAAATTTATTACTTAGACAGTTTAAAGAGTTCTGCAAGGGCAAATAATCTCCCAGTCACTTACACAGCACAAAAAAAACAAAAGAGCAAGGGAAGAAGTCCCATCAGGCTGGTCTTTCTGGTGGGGGTCAGTAGATGGCAGCTCCTCATGTCCCACCTCATGTCAGAATAAAAGAGACCATTCTATACTGCTTGAATGTATTTTTATCCACGTCATGATGAGGGGGCCTTGCCACTGAGGAGTTCTGTTCCGATAAATATCTGGACCACTTGCTCCCAGTTTTTTTCCAGCTAAGTTCTAGCAGGGCCTATCCGTTAGACTTAGTATCTGCCTCAGATTGTAGAATGGCACATAATAGAAAAGTGTACATCCAAGAGACTTAAATCTTTGGGCTGCCCATGTGCCAGCTGGGCCCTGAATCTCAACCGAGTTGAAACACCTATTCTCCAGTTCACTGGACTCACACAGAATAACTAACAAGGAGAAGATGATGGACAACCAGCATACCAATGACCTGAGAATGTCTACATTGCAAGCAAGCGAGTCCCATCCACCAGCTGTATGGGATTAAAGCCCTGCCTCAATTAAAGGAGTGAGCACCACCATCCCAGAATCCTTGGGATTGAGGAATGAACTATGGACTAAAGTAAACTTACTAGTATTCTACTATAGAGATTGTGATTCTAGCAGTGGAAGAAATATCATTGATGTGGAGGCCGTGGCCACTGGAGGTTCTGAGGGTAGGGAGAGGTGTAATACAGGGGCATTTTCATGACTTGGGAATTGTACTGACATTATATGACAGATACGTGCCATTATATATCTTGCTATAACCTACAGAATTGAGTGAGAGAGAGTGTAAACTACAATATAAACTATAATATGTGCTTAGTGGCTATGCTCCAAAATGTGTTTATCAATTGCAATGAATATACCACAGTAATGAAAGATGTTACTAATGTGGGAAAATGTGGGAGGTATGGAGAGTGGGGCATATGGGAATCCCCTATATGTTCTAAGTAACATTTATGTAATCTAAGTATCTTTTAAAAAATAAAAATAACTAAAAATACAGCAATACTGTAATATTCTTGCATCAATGCCAAAGATGTACTGTGTTGATAATAGGGGGGTATGGAAAAAGTGTGACAAATGTACACTATGGACCACAGTTTGTGGTAATAGTCTGATGATATTATGATCTCTAATAAATATTCACCATGGTGTGGTGTGTTGGTGAAGAGGTATTGTATGGGAATCCTACACATGTGCATGATTGTTTTGTAATTTCACAACCTCTGTAATAAAAATATATTTTAAAAATGATAGGGTGGTTTGGGTGAAAAATACACCAAATGTAGGATATGTTCTACAGTTAATAATAATGTTTTGACAATGCTCTTGCATGGTTTGTAGAAAATGTTTCACAACGATGCAAGGTGTTGCTGGTGGGTTGATGTATGGGACCCCTGTATGATGTTATGCATGTTTATTTTGCAAGTTCACAACTTTTACTACATAGTTATTGTTTGTGTATGCTCGTGTATGAATGATATACTCTAATAAAATAAAAAATTAAATAAAAAAAGAAAATAAAAGGAAGATGGTAATGGCAGATTAATGGGTGTCTATGATTTCCCTAACTGTCTCAGCTGGCATCTAATTGATAGATCTGTGGGCTCCAGTAGGAAAAATGCATATTTGAGCAAGACCAATATTGCCATTTTTTTTTCTTACTCATGCCTAGTAAGCCTATCAAAGACTCCTGATAAGAATAGAGGCAGGGAAAATCCTGAAATTCATGGCATATGCATCAGTCCTGATATACATATGAAAATGATCTTCTAAATACTGTTATTGATCTTGGGAATGTCCACTGAGACAGAGTAAGTGTGGAAGCTGAATGTGATCTGCCACCTTGCCTTGGGAACCAAAAAAGTAACCCTGTGCTCAAGAACAGATATGCTCATCTGGCTCCTAGGATGGGATGAAAATGTAGGCTGATTCCTTTCATGGGGCAGATGTTGATTTAAGTCCTATATGAACCTCAGAAAATTATATTCTTAAATTGAACCTACTGTGAACCTTTGATTAGATTAGATCAGTTAAGGGCTCTTTGATTATACTGCTCCAGTAGGGTATAACCCTGGGTGGTCTTAATTCTCTTACTAGAGTCCTTTATAAATGGATTAATAAAGAGCTGTAGAGACAGATAGAAACTCTGAGAGGCTGAGAGAGAGGTCCTGGAGAACCCTCCCCTGGAAGTGTTAATAGGTGTGGCAGTTTTAATTCTGTTAGGAATCCCAAAAAGAGAAAGATTGTTTCTGAACTAATTCACTCCTGTGGGTGTGAGTCATTTTCAAATTGGACTACATCGATGAAGTGTGACTCATGTTGAGTATCTGCCATCTTGCTGGGTCTGATGTAAATGGAGACAAAGGAAGAGATAGGTCTTCCATATTTGTTCCTGCCATGGGAAAAAAAGGAGAGACTCAAAGAGCTGAGGCCTGATAGATGAGCCATAGCCTGATAGCTTGCAGCTGAACTCAGGAAGAAGACAGAGCAGCCAAGCCTGAGAAAGGAGTCCCAGTAAGAGACAACCTTATGTCTGGTTGCCTAGAGCTGAGTTCCAGGAGATGGTACAGCTTGGAGGAGAAGACAGAGAACTTAGAAGAGACAGCCCAGAGTCTTGCTTCAGCACAAGACAGTTGACTTTCACGAGAAAGCACCTCTTATGGTGCCTTAAATTGGACTTTTCATGGCCTTGGAACAGCAAACTTTTATTCCAAATAAATCCCCTTTATAAAAGCCAACCCATTTCTGGCACTTTGCATCACCAGCCTTTTGGTAAACTAAAATAGATGTCTCTCTATCTGACTGAAAGTTTGATACTACATGCTGGGTGCTGATAATCTGACAATAAGCCTTTAAAACTCGATAGAATTTTAAAATTTTGCCTATTGTGAATTATAATTTAGTTTACCATTTAAGATTATTTACTATTTCACATTTTAAGCAACAGGGAGGAAAGTATGTATTTGTGACCACAGAGTGAGTTGCCCAGGGAAGAAAATATTTATTTTCTCCCCTTAGTTGATGAATGTAGAGAAGAGTGGCATGTGTGTAAGGTGATGTAGGATGATGTGTAGGCTATGAAACTTTCTGTCAACATACTATTTAACACAGACTAAGTACTCCATAATATTTGTTAAATTAATTAATAAGAGAAGGAATAGATGGAAGAGTGATATCATTAACATGGTGATGTAAGACTTCCTCTTGAAAAATCTCCCCTTAGAATCAACAAATAAAAGGACAAATCCCACTAGCTTGAATCTTAGGAATATGATAAGGACTGAAGAATGAATCCCAAATGCTGAATAGAAAAGAAAGAAAAGCAAACATCAAAATTACATGGGAAATTTGGTTCCAAACCACCCCATAGCATTCAGTCCCTCACAGCTTGCGAGTGATACGGAGGCAGCATGGCCCAGGTTCCTCTTGCTATGAATCCAGACCATAGAGTCACTTACAGGAGGAGTTAAAACCCCACACATATCCAGGCACAGGGATCCAAAGCCACAGGAACCCCCAAGATGGAAGAAAATCAGTTGAGGAGTGCCACATACAAAAGTATCCCCAGGGAAAAAAGAGACCATGGCAGAGCTTTTGGCAAGAGGTGCACACATGAAATCCAGTCTCTGTTTACTGGACCAGGTAAATGCAAAACAGACCTTTCTAGATTAACCCATCTAGGTCCTTGGGACAGGAAATCCTAATGCAGAAGAACTGAGAGGCAGAAAACGCTCATGGATAAAGAAATATGGGGGAAAACTGAACTTCTATAAGACAGGACTGATCCAAGACTGAAAAATATCATGAAAAAGGGACACTGACTGAGATAAACAATTTAAACAAATGATAGCAGTTGTGGACAAAATTCTGCACACACACACAAAAGAACAGATCAAGATTTCCAGAAAAGAAACTGAGGAAAAGAAGCTTACTTCTGGAGGAGAAATGATTGCATGCAAACAGGGAAATATTAAAAAAATGTACCTTATATACAGAGCAAGAATCACATGCAGAAGAGCTGAGAAAATCTGAAAAGTTAAACAGGGCCTACTCTAAAGGCCTAGAACAAGTTGGACCAAGTGTCAAAGAAGAGTCTAAAACAAAGCCAATCAACAATAAAACCCTAGGCAAGAGGGAGAACCTGATCTTCAAAGACAATACATACAAATAATCAGATTACCAGATATCAGCAAAAAATTACAAGCCATATTAAGATAAAGGAAGATATGGCTCAGTCAAGGTAATAAATTAAAACTTCAAAGGAGATGAAGATATTTGAACACCTAACCAAGAAGTTCAAACAAATTTCCTAAATCAATTCAAGAGGATGAAGGAAACTATGGATAGAAGTAAACAAATGGTGGCTATAAAGCTAAAGGATATTGAGATGACAATATGTGACCATAAAGAAAAATTCAAAAAGTTTGAAAAGTAGCATAGCAGAAATTTGGGGTATGAAAGTCACAATAATGGAGATTAAAAATACAATAGAAACATATAACATCGGATTTGAACAGGCAGAAGAAGAATCAGCTAACTTGAAAACAGGACATTCAAAATCATACAGTCAGAAGAACAGATAGAGAAAAGTATAGAAAAATTAAGCAGTGTCTCAGGGACTTGAGTGCATAATGGGTGTCCCAAAAGGATAAGAGAAGGGAAAAAGGGGCAGAAAGAATAACTGAGGTTATAATGGCTGAAAAATCCCTATTCTTATGAAAGACATAAATAGACATGACCAAGAAGCACAATGTACTTCAAACAGAATAAATTCTAATAGACTTACTCTGAGACACATACTAGTCAGAATGTCAAGTGACAAAGATATAGAGAGAATTCTGAAAGCAGCAAAAGAAAAGCAGTTCATCACCATAAGGGTCCTCAATAAGTACCGATTTCATATAAGAAATCATGAAGGCAGTAAGGCGGTGGTGTGATATAATTAAGGTACTGAAAGAGAAATACTGCCAGCCAAAAATTCTTTATTCCCCATAACTGTCTTTCAAAGATGAGGGAGAGTTTAAAATAATCACAGGTAAACAGAATTGAGGGAATATGTCATTAAAAGATCTATCCTACAGTCCTACAAGAATTACTAAAGGGATTTCATCAGGTTGAATGTAGAAGGCAGGAAAGAGTGGCTTGGAATAGTGTGAAGAAGTGAAAATCTTCAGTAAAGGTAAATAAAAGTGTAAATGCAAACCCCAGTAATATTGTATCCTCAAGTTATAACTCCACTCTTAAATTCCTATAAGAGTCATATATATATAACAAATAACATTTATGTAAACAAATGCACATATATGCATATGTATTTATATATCATTTTACAAATATTGTTATGTATTTTGAAAAATTTGATTTTTACCCACAATAAAAATAAATAAATAAATAAAATAAATAAAAGACTCCATACCTCTTAGCATTCATTCCATAGACCAACATAACTATTAACCTCCTTTCATCTTTATAAATTGATTAATATTTACAATTTATATAAATAGATTCATACAATATATAGTACTCTGTGTTTGGTCTCTTTCACTTAGTATAATGTTTTCTTTTTGTCTGATATTAACATTTCGTACTATTAACTTACAATGTTTCAGCTTCAAAGAAAAATGGTCTTATATATGCAATTTTACCCATATTCATATTTTACATAATATATTTATATTTCACATAATATATTTAGTTCCTAACAGGGTAATCATAAAGTGTTTGTCTTTTTGTGTCTGGATTGCTTCACTCAACATAATGTCCTCCAGGGTCACCCATGTGGTCATATGTTTCACGACTTCATTTCTTCTTACAGCTGCTTAATATTCCATTGGGTGTATGCTCCACAATTTGTTTATCCATTCATGAGTTGATGAACACCTGGGTTGTTTCCAACTTTTGGCTATTGTGAATAAAGCTGCTATGAACATCAGTGTGCCAATGTCTATTTGTGTCACCACTCTCTATTCTTCTGGGTGTACACCTAGCCATGATATTGTTGGGTCCCATGGTAAGTCTATATTTAACTTACTTAGGAACTTCCAAACAGTGGCTGTACCATTCCACATTCCCACCAAGTAAATAAGCGTTCTTATTTATCCACATCCTCTTAAACATTTACAGTTTTTGGACTTTTCAATAGCGGCCAGTCTAATAGGTGTGAAATGATATCTCATTGCAGTTTTGATTTGCATTTCCCTAATCATTTGTGATGTCAAATATTTTTTCATGTGTTTCTTCACCATTTTTATTTCTCCTTTGGACAGTTGTTGTCAAGTCTTTTGCCCATTTTTAATCCAATACTTTGTCTTTTTATAGTTGACTTGTATGATCTCCTTATATATCATGGATATTAAACCCTTTTCAGATATGTGATTGCCAAATATTTTCTCCCATTGAATTGACTGCCTTTTCACCCTTTTAACAAAGAAGACCCCTATCTCACATCTTACATAAAAATAAACTCAAAATGGATAAAGGACTTAAATACAAAAACAACAACCATAAAACTCCTAGAAGAAAATGTAGGAAAACATCTTCAAGATCTTGTGGTAGATGGTAGTTTCTTATACCTTACATGCAAAGCACTAGCAACAAAAGAAAAAATAGATAAATGGGAACTCACAAATTTCAACACTGTTGCACCTCAAAATGCAAAAGGCTGAAAAGGCAGCCCAAAGTTTTTAATTTTATAAAGTTTCATTTATCTATTTTTTTCTTTGTTGCTTGTATATTCAGTGTAAAGTTTAAGAAACCATTGCCTAACACAAGATTCTGAGGATGCTTCCCTGCATTTACTTCTAGAAGTTTTATAATCCTAGTTCTTATATTCTTATATTTTAGTATTTGATCCATTTTCAGTTACTTTTTGTATATGGTGTGAGGAAGGGGTTCACCTTCATTTTTTGCATATTGATATCCAGTTATTCCTGCAACATTTGTTGAAGAGACTGTTCTTTTCTAATTGAGTGGACTTCTCAAAAATCAATTGGTCATAGATGTATGAGTCTATTTCTGAATTCATTCAATTTCTTTGCTCTTTATAACTACCCTTTTGGCAATACCATGTTGTTTATACCACTATAGCTTTGTAATAAATTTTAAAGTTGGGAAATATGTGTCCTCCAACTTTGGTCTTCCTTTTCAAGATGGTTTTGGCTATCCAAGTTCTCTTTGGCAACATCCAAATAAATTTGATGATAGGCTTTTCCATTTCTTCAAATAGACTGATGACATTTTGAGTGGATTTGTGTTGAATCATTAAATCATTTTTAGTAGAATTGACATCTTGGCAATATTTAGTCTTTGAATCTATGAGCATATAATGTTCTTCCATTTATTTGGACATACTTGATTGCTTTTTAGCAAAGTTTCATAGTTTATACCTTTTATTAAAATATTTTTAGATATATGATTCTGTTATTTGCTATGGTAAATGGATTTTTTTTCTCGATATCTTCCTCAGATTGCTCATTACTAGTGTGCTGAATTTGTTTATGAGGACCAGTAGCATTGTTGTAGTTTTTTGGGACTTTCTATATGTAGGGTCATGCCTACTGAAAATAGTGAAATTTATGTTTTTCCTATACAATTTGAATGGCTTTTATTTCTTTTCTTCCCTAATTGTTCTGGCTGGATCTTCCAGCACATTGTGAAATAACAAGGGTAGCAGTGGCCACCATTATCTTGTTCTACATATTAGAGAGAAAGCTTTCAGTCATTCACCGTAAAGTATGACATTAGCAGTGGGTTTTAATTTATGTCCTTTATCATAGTAAGGAAGTTTTCTTCTATTCTTATTTTTGTAAGAGTTTTTATCAAGAAATGATGCTGGGCTTAGTTAAGTTCCTTTTCTACATCAATTGACATATCATGTGTTTTTTCTCCCCTTTGTTTGGTTAATATGGTGTATTAAATTTACCGATTTTCTTATGTTGAACCACCCTACATAACTGGTATAAATCCTTCTTGACAATGGTGTATTTATATATATTTTTTAATTTGCAGTAGGATTTGAATTTAAAGTACTTTGTTGAGGATTTTTGCATCAGTATTCCTAAGAGAAATAGATCTGTATTTTTTTCCTCTTTGTCTTTATCTGGCTTTCTTGTGAGGGTGTTATGGTCCTTGAAGAATGAGTTATGTAGCATTGTCTCCTCTTCAGTTTTTGGAAGAGTTTAAGCAGGATTATTCTAATCCTTCCTGGAATATTTGGTAGAATTCACTTGTGAAGACATCTGGTCCTGGACTTTTAGTTGTTCTAAGGTTTTATTTTATTTTATTTATTTATTTTTTAATTGTGGGTAAAAATCAAATTTTTCACATTACATACCAATATTTGTAAAATGATATATAAGTACATGTGCATATATGTGCATTTGCTTATGTAAATGTTATCATATATATATATATATATAGGTGCTTAGATTACCTAAATATTACTCAGAAATTACAGGGATTCCCATGTTCCCCACCTCCCACACCTTCCACAGCATCCCACACCACCATCCACCATCAGTGTAGCACAACACCCGCAATGGATATACACATCCTGGGGCCTTGCCACCAAGCATAGACTACAGTTCACATCACAGACCACACTCTCTCCCACGCAGTTCTGCATGGTATATGCTGATGCAAAATGGCCTACATCCGTCGCTGCAACGCCACTCAGGACAACCCCCAAAGTCCCATAAAAGCCCCAGTATTTCAACTGCCCCTCCTCTCCCTGCCCCAAAAATGTCCAGTGGCCACCGGCTCCACCTCACTGTTACAATTTCTTCCATTGCTTGAATCACAATATGTCTACAACAGAACACCACCAAGTCCGCTCTAGTCCACAGCTCTTCCCCCAATCCTGAGGGGACATGGAAGGTGATGTCCACTCCACCTCCAAGTGAGAGAGGGCTTATATCCCATGGATATAGTGGATGGGATTATCCTGCCTGCAGCTGCAGGCCCTCTCCATTCCCTGGGATGGCCGTTGCCCATCGTTGTCTCCTCGTCAGGTTACTTGGATGAGTCCATTGAGCTGTAGGGTAGGAGTTGCAACTCCACCGAGATTCCAGGCACAGCTGGCACATAGGTGGGCCAGAGGATACAGTCTCTGGAAGTACACCTAAAAACTCCTGCATCACATATAGGTTTGATTAGAAGGCACTGATGGACCATGTGCAGGGATGACTTATTTGAGTCCAACTCTGTCACTCTCAGGAACACAGATGCCAATGAAGAACCCACTAATTAGGCATCAATCTCTGGGGCTATCCCCACTTGTATAGGACCTGGGTGTCACCAGAGCCCTCAGGGGTCCCTCAGTGTGGGGTGATATCCACTTTGGTGTTCCATGAGATCCTACTGAGGTACGCATAAGTATTACCTCTGGAATGACCTCCCGACTCTCTTTGAAGTCTCTTAGCCATGTGAACTCATTTCTCTTTACCTTTTCCCCCTTTT